>CAACVS010000077.1:107639-133788 GCA_900660405.1 Pseudo-nitzschia multistriata
GTTGCTGTTGCTGTTGCTGTTGCTGTTGCTGTTGCTGTTGCTGTTGCTGTTGCTGTTGCTGTTGCTGTTGCTGTTGCTGTTGCTGTTGCTGTTGCTTTTCCTCCGTCCCCCTCCTCTTTATTGCAAAACCCCACTGCTCCTGATTCAGCACGCGTTTCCACACATCCCTTGGTAATGGACCGGATCGATAGCGTTACTGGTAGTACAGCGCTAGCTCTGGGGGGCCCTGGCATGCTTGTTTTCATCTTCTTGTTGCTGTTATTGCTCATTTCAGAGGCGAAATACACCCAAAATACAGCAAAAACTGCTTTTTCTTTCAAAATACCCGGTCGATTGCAACGATACTTCGGGATCAAGTCTCCTTTGATGTATTAAGGACCTCCAACACACTGGTTGTCTTTGTTATGGAGGGGAAGATGGTTTCTTTTTTGTTACACTATGGAGTTCGTCGTTGCTGTTTTTCGTCGATTTCGCTACTGGTAGTTACAGTGCTGTTCCTCCAAAACCACTCAGTCGATCGATCCGCTACTTCACGATCCCCTTCCTCTTATTGTAAGGATTGTAACACTTGTCTTGTGAGCGCGATTGGTTAGGTATTGATAAAGATCTGGAGGAGTGACAGCTTGCTTTGTTGAGGTTGATTAAATGAGAAAAATTTGTATTTTCGGTGCGGAGAGAAATCAAGAAGCCCGAAAAGGTTTTCCAAAAGAAACACCTAGCAATGTGCACATCGTTGTGACGAGGAAAGAAAACCCATTCCGACTGATGGATTCTCTAATTCTGATTCGTGCTTTTTCTTGAGTTAAGAAGCATACAAAGTTAGCCAAAAACTGGCGCGTTTTATGTGCTCATAACCTGTTAGAAATCGATAGTCTTATAACGCACTCATACTCGTACCTGGTACTCTAATACGTACCAAGTATGGTGTTCTGCCGCATTCAAAATCACGAATTTTGTGAGGTTTTTGTTTATTTTCGTACCTGTAGATACTCGTACAAACCGTACGGTACGCACTCGCCGCCGCCGTACATTTTTTTTTTCACGCGGACTAGTCCAAAAATAAAATACTACTAAGATGTAAAATGTAGTACGTACCGTACGGTACTTTAGTATTTCTTCTACAGATAGCAACTGAATTCTCTTCCTACTAGGAAGAGCATTGTAGTACCATAGTACTACAAGAACACGACACTACATGTTCTTAATGTTAGACTTTACACTCTGAGTGTCAGACTTAATGTTTTGAGTATTGGTATAAAACAAAAAATCACCATTTCCAAGAACAACAAGGGTACTACTACTAGTACTACATTGTCACACAAACTGATACTANGTTGTACCGTTGACTAGGTATCTAAGCTTCAGAGTTGTCAGGAGGAAACAAAATGGTTTCAGGTGGACAGGTCTGGGGTCAGTGAGAAAAAATGTGTCTGATGGCTCTTGTTATTACTAAGACGTACTAGTACTATGCTCTTTGTATATTGCTGTGAAATGATCATAAGAGTATCTCCCTTCTTGTTTTGTGTCTCCTCTATGTATACAAAGACAAACTACTAGTAGTAACAAGCAAGTTCTGCCCTACTTGTTTCTGATCTTTGTTTTCTTGATGTTTAAAGACCAAAGAGAAACACAAATGAGAATATTGCTTGGAAAATAGAGAAAATCACTTTCTTCCCTTGATGGGGGCCCAATCAACAAGAAGAGGGGAATGAAGGAGTTTCTAGTCTTGTTAGTAGTACTAGTACTAATATGATAAAAAAAGAAATGCATTTCATTTCTGTAATCTTACTAGTAGCAGCAGTAGTAGTAGTGCACTTCACATTAAAAAAGAACTTGTTGTTGTTACCACCATTCTTTGTGTTGTCAATGCCTCAGAATCATGGAAGTCAAAAAGTTTGAAAATACTACTAGAATAGTGTTTTTATTGGCTAGAATAGTCAATGGAAATGGGAGTCTGAGGGGGAAAAACACTAAAAATCTGGTATGAAGTTCTTTAAACCTAGACTGTAGTTTACATAGTTCAAAATGAGAATGGCTGTTTTTTGCACTATAAACTGTTTCTCCATTCAAGAAATATAAGTGTCAATTGTTGCTGTTTCTTAAAAAATAACAGTTTTTTCCGTGAAAATTAAGTGGTTGCAAATGATAAGTTGCTGATATGATGGCATGGACCACTCTAGTACTAAGTACATGAAAAAATCTGTTTTGACTTCCATTTGCTGTGTACTGCAAAAGACGTAATCCATAGTTCAAGAAGGGCATTTAGACAGGTAGTACTAATACTACTACCAGTAAAGTTTGCACCTCTTGGGTTGGATTAAGCTCAATATTTGTGTGATTTGACTGCTTCTTTTTTCATCATGTTGATCTTGTTGAATACTTTTTGAATGTGATATGACTTATGCAACTATAATGTCATACCAGCAACAATAAGGGAATAAGCCTTCAAAAAAGATTATTTTTTGTATCAATATGAAAATACTGTAAGTTGCAGGGTTCTACCGGTCATTTTGATAGGCTGCTACTACTAGTACTACTACTAGCACATGATAGCCAGCCAACAAGAGTGACACATTTTTGAGGCTGTAATTCTCTTTAGTATGAAGAACTTTCTTGCATTGGTCATTTTCATTTAAAAGAGGTGCTCGGTACCATTGTCAATCCAAACTCACCAGTGCAAACTTTGGAGTTCCTGTGTTAATAAAGTGTATTTTCATGTGTGACAAAAAAATATTTTTTTTCACATGCATGCTCATTTTTATCTACAGTACTGATTCTACGTGTTGAACACAGTCATATACACAGTCATTTGTGCAATCCAATGGCCAGAAACTCCAAAATCTGTTAAGTAAATACTGCACCATCACTTTGGAAAAATAAAATAGGGCAAACTGCACCATTATTTAGGGATGGAGGTAGTAGTAAAAAACTACCGTCCTCCATGATGTGCCGCGGTCTTGGAGCAATCTTGTACGGGAGGTTCCGAATGAAGGTGTTCGCGACTCGAAACTATTTCTTGAATAGTGCCCTCAGTAAAATTCTTCTTGAAGAAAATAATATTCGTGACACGATGAATAAAAATATAAAAATAAGCCACCGCACAATTTTTCTTAAAACTCAAGTAGGTCGTGAATATACGGAAAATGTCCCACCAAACATTTTGTCGAGCATAACTACTGATACRTTCCACTATTGAATCGATCGCCTGATACCTGTTCCCAAATTGAGATCAGCACGGCGGGGGGTTTTCGGTTTTCAACCTTCACAGTCTCGACCTACTCTTCCATACCGTCCGCATACATAAGACAGATATAGATCGACGACCGAGAACGAGCCCCGAAGCCGAAGCAAACGACGATGCCCATACGCAGATTCATCCAAAYGGGACGCGGATTCCGCGGAGATGAACGTACACGAGCCAMCAGGGTGGAAACTATAGCCGAGCATCTTCCCCTAGCTCCGAGCGAGTTCGGCGAAGGTTCGCGTTCGGACCACATTGACAACAGCGGAAGCCCCGCAAACACAAATGCAAATCGAAGCAGTCTCATCTGTATGGGAAACCGAAAAAAGCAGAGTGGAAATCCGACGAAAAAATCGGTTCGCTGGTCTACCAAGTTAACGAAACGGAGGCACATCCAAATCAAAGACATGAAGGAAGAAGAGCGAGAGAGCGYGTGGTACACCCCGGAGGACACCAAAATTATCCTAGCCATGGCCAAGGTCACGGTCAAGATGATGATGAACGGTGATTACTGCGACAACATCGATTACTGCAGCCGGGGCCTCGAGGGAAAGACTTCTAGRGGAGCCAGACAGCGGATCCACAACAAGCAACGGGTCCGAACCGCCGTGCTGGAAGAGCAAAAGCTCCAGCGGACGGAAGGTCTGTTGGATGCAGACGCACTCGCRAGGGTCTCTCTAAAGTACTCGGAGGATCTCGCCGCGCAGGCCAGGGACAAGGCCCTCGGCGACGAGCGGGACGCCCGGGAATTTTTGCTTGGTGTGCGGACAATTGGGATGCATCTGGAGCAACAGGATATCTTGGTGAGCGCGATGGCGGCGTGACGGTTCTGTTCCATTGATTCGAGGAGCTCCCAAATACTATTGAGAAAACCCTGGAACAAAGCCTTTCTTTCTGTTTTGCGGTGCGACCCTCGGTCGAACCTACCGGTCGGAYTTTTTCCTCCTCCTTGAAAGTATATGCCGTGTTCGATGGAACTGGCTTTCTCGACAAAACACTCCGCTATTAGATTTCGAAAATGCGGAACGGCCCATTGTATGAATCGCAAGATTACAGTAAAGCAAAATGCTTCGACTCGACGCTACACCGTAAATCAATTTTGACGTGCAACGTATCCGCATGTTGTGCGGCATTTTGTTGGAAGTCCACGATGGATTGACGTGGCAGCGACCGCAACGACCGCAACGACCAAGCTTTTTTAGAGTGATTGCAACACCAAACGCAATCCGATGGCAAACCCTCTTGCATTGCCATAATATTTAGAAAGACTAGCTACATACCCTTACTTGTGGACACAAAACGTTTCTTGCCGACCCATGTCTGTCAATGCCGATGCAAATCCTCGTAAGAAGTAGAAGGAAGATTTTCATCGAGAGGGAAAAAACAGACTAGTATCATTATGCGTTGGCATGTTTATTTACGAAGTATTGATGTTTCGTTTTTGTCAATTACTTCTATTTTGTATACCTCGGTATGTATGCAACATGGCATTTCATCCATCAAMGGCTGGTTTTGTCTTCGGTTGACAACARCGGGAAGAAAAGCACGGCACAGCATAACCCAGTACCTCACATAGCACTCGATATCCTTTCCTGTTGATCGGTTGCAGTTGCGTTGCGTTTCCCGAAATTCTAGAAAGATCAATAGCTGTCGAGACTCKTTGTTGTTTGTGTGTTTGTTTGTTTGGTTTGGTCTTTTGGTCGCTCGATCACCARCGTACACCGTACAGTCAAGCCTAGAGGTACAGCTTTTGTCGATGCGAATCGATCTAATTCAATCTAGTCCAATCCAATCCAACCCACTCCAACTCAGCCCAACCGAAAAAATGCTATTGCGGCACACTATGGTCATCGTTTGATGAATTSAAGCAAMTATGCAAGAYTGAGTAATGGGTCATACGGCAGTATTGGAATTCATTCAAACACATCTTATTCCATGCTCGTCCTGCATCGTGCTGTTTCCGGCACCTCGTTCSTTTGGCTTTATCGTTGGCCCGACGCGTATATCCGAATGCRATTCACTCCGAATTCCGGAGCTGCATCCATTCCTTTTCCAGCTGGTTCGCCTGGTGCTGTGCCTCGGTCGTGATCTTYTCCACCTCCAAGACCTGCAGCTCTTCTTCCGCCGCAATGGCTTCCTCGTCCATCATCAAAATGCTGAGCCGCAGGGTCCGGATGAGGGAGAGCAGCTGGGAGGAGGCCACGCAGATGTTTTCCGCCGCCAGCTGGCACTGCAAGGAGCTCGAGGCAATCTCGGCGGCCAGAGACGGAGGGGGCGGGTCCTGGAGGGACATCATCTTTCCGGTTCCGGCCCTTGGATCGTGGGCGTTGTTGCTCCCGCTGCCGCCGCCCTTTTCGAGAGCCGAGACCGACGAGGCGGCGCGCAGGAGGTTGATGTACTGGGTGGAAAGGCGGTTGCAGGTTGCGTTCAGAGACTCTCTCCAGTCCTGTCCCGGTGTGAGATCCGCTTCGACGAGGTCCATGGTGCGTGTGTGAGGGATCGTTGTTGTTATTGATATTGATATTGCTGTTGCTGTTGCGATGCGTTTCGTTGCGTAAATTCTTATCTCTGTGTAGGTCGAACGATGAGGTTTTTTGTACGGTACCGTAGAAGGCTTCGATGCATATCCAAAACGTCTTCCGTTGTCTCGTACCGTAAACCATCGATGAACCTTTCGTTCAGATGTACGAGTGCGTTCGTACGGTACATGGACGTCGCTCTCGTGGATGGCGTGACTACAAAAGGAATTCGCTTCAGTTGGTGGATTCCGTACGTACGGTACCTGCCGAGCTCGTTCTGTCCGTACTACTGGTAACTTTCTATCGATCCCGACTTTGATTTGTTATCCCTCTCCCGAAGATTAAGTCACGACTCAAACGGGAATGACCCCACAGGGAAGACAAATTCCAGAAACTATTCCGAAACTGCCGTATCTTTCTTCAGTAGCAAAACAGATTTGGGAATGCTCAAGCACTTACGTATTTGATTGGGGTGTCACCATTACATCTGCCTATCAGCGACACCAAGAAACTCGCGACTGCAGTATTCCTATTCCGATCGGAACAGGATCCGATACCAATGCGAATTCTCGATTGACGATTTGAATCGAAGCCATAGCATTAATATTGATAACACACCACCTACGATACGATTGCTAGCACGAGCGCAATCTATGTTTCATAGTCGGGGCGAGTAGAACAGAAGCAGGACAGGGTCATCCCTTTCGGTCATCTCCACTATTGATTGAATAAATAACAACCGTACAAGCACCGTCCATAACGACGCAACAGCTGCCAAGAAACGATGTTGCCGGCCTTCCTTTTCATAACGATGTGCATGAAATGGGGGAGCCAGGGCAGTGGAGGTGAGTATCGTCCACCCCCTCTTCCCACCCTTGTTACCCAATCGTCGTGGAGCCACCAAGACGATGTCGCATCATACGACGAGCACTTTGGCCTCAACAACACCAACACCGAATCCGACAACGGCGAGCACGGAGACGATTTCTTAGATCTCACCACAGATGCCACCCCAATGAAACCATTGCTGGCCTTGCGCAGAGGTGGCGGTGGCGGGTCGAATGCACAAAACGGCGGGGTTCTCAAGGGTGGCAAGGCGGTGATCACGAGGGCCGCCTCTTTCTGGAAATCGACCGTTGGAGGTGCGGTGGATTCCGTCAAGAGCAAGTTCCGGTCCGAGGATTCCAAGAAGCGCGAGGCACTGCTCCAGGCCCTCGAGGTCATGCCCGTCCGCCAGGTCGTCGTCCCGAACTCGACCGTTCTTCCGCCGGACGTCGTCCGCACCGCCGTCAAGCGGTCGGGGATCATCGGCGGCCCGCTCAAGATGGACCGCGTCCAGGAACTGGCCCGAAACCTGAAGCGCTGGTACATGCGCCAGGGGTATGTTCTGCACAGCGTCACGGGTGCCAGCCTCGATCCCGACACTGCCACGGCCAGCATTTCCGTTGAGGAACCCCTCGTCTCGGGGCTCCCGGTCGACATTGTCTTTTGCAAAGAAATGGTCGTCGACGACGACACCGGCGAGCTCGTGACCTTCAAAAAGTATCGGGCCAAAAAACTGAGCGAGCTGGAAAAGAAGCGACCCGCTGGGCTTTTTGGYCGGGCCCCGGATCTGAAAATCGACCGCAGCCAGTTGAATACSACGCTGGTTCCCACCACCGGACGGACCGATCCGACCAAGATCGCTAAGGCYATGAAGCTCAAACCGGGCACACCCTTTCGTTGGCTMGATACCCGYTGGGGCAAGATTGCATCGAGYGGAATTTTTTCCAAGGTTCTCAAGGCATCACCGGAGCCCACTACGGATGGCGGYGTTTGCTTACAGGTGTATGCGATGGAACCCCCTCCTCGACACCTGGAATACGGAATTGGAAAATCTGTGTGGACCAATTCCTGGGAAGGAGAAGTGGACTTTGATTGGCGTAATATATTCGGAGGTGGCGAGTCCGTGGGAGTAATGGTGCGACGCGGTACSAAAGATTCCTCTCCCAGCATTAGGCTTCGGTACGGCGACGACAAGTTTGGCTTGGAGGGAGGATACGATGTGGAAGCCTTTTCCGACTTTTTGGGAGACACTGGGTCGAAAAAAGAGGACAGCGAAGAAAAACAAGAGAGCGACTCGTCGTCGGATTTCGAAGATTCTCTCCTGAGTCGGCGTGGGACCACGTTTCGTTTGAGAAATCCGATCAGCCCGAGCGTTGTTGCCAACAGCGTCGCTAGTGCCAGCCTGGAACGCACATCTACCACAACWGGACAGCTGGAAAACATCGGAAGTGCATCGCTGACTCTAGGACCGTTCCGAAGATTCATGCCCATGGATGGGAAAACGAGTGTGTCAACCACTATTTCTGGAGGGGCACGATTGGTAGGGAAAGAATCGGACGGCGGCGGTGTGGGTAGCATATCGTTCGCGGGCACTGGCCTCTTGCCGTACTCATCGGCATCCGCGACAACCAAACAAATTCTTCCGATCACCCTTTCCTCCTCACGAGACAAAAACAACGACAAAGTGCCTATCTCTCTGGCACTCCAACACACAGTTTCTGCCTCTACCCCAAACCTACCGCGTCACGAAGCAAAGGCAATGGGGAACTCCGCTCAGATTCGAGGAGCCGTTGCCGATGATTCGGCCACGACAGTGGTGAAGGGGACCACCGAGATTCGTGTMCCGGTTGCCGCTCCGAAGATAGGCAGCGGATCGGTGGTTTTGTTTGGCGACTGGTTTTGTGCCCAGAAAGATATGAACAGCCCTTTCTACTCCAAGTCAAGTATCGGAGTGGGGCTGCGRAAAAACATCCAGGGGCTCCCTTTGAAGTACGACGTCTGCTACTCGAGCGAAGGMAAAATCAAGACAATGTTTGGCATGGGTGCTGACTTTGACGTATGAGGTAGTGGTTACTTGCGTTTTCTTTTCAGATTCGACAAACATGACAGCCGCCTCGTCGAAAACTAAGCCAATGGAAAAACAATATCCAAGATCTCTGTATTAAAATAAAGCATTTTCTTTCTGGATTTTCTATCGGTGGACTTAGTTTTCGGATGCATCTAGAATCATCCCGATAGACCAATTCAGATGGGCTCGGAGCTGTCGTGCTGCGGGAAGTCGCATGTCTCGAGGGACCCCGACCCTGTCCCTCAGGTAGGCAAGGCTTGCAACGACTCCGCCCGTGTATTCTTTGCCTCCTTCGGAGACGATCGTTTTGGCAATGGCTTCCATTTCCGCGTTGTGTCCGTCGACGGAGTCTGCCAGTAGTGCAGAGCAGACCGTACGAAGGCACTTGTCGACCGTGTTTTGCAGGGCATCGTTTGGTACGGCGTTTGGATCAGCCAGGGGTGCCCCAAAATTTGGAAATCCCTTGCTGCCACTGTGGCACGACGCAGAAAACAAAAAAACGATAGTGTCAGCTCCGAAACTCGTGATAAACAACATGGTATATAGTGCTGCACTCGAGCCAAAGAAAAACGTACGCTCCCCGACAAGCAAACTTAACGATTGCATCGTGATTGGCAGAAATTCGTTCGACTGCCTCCCGTCGCGCCTCCGGTTCGCCCCCCGGAATGAACGTCCAGTCTGGTTCGACTCCACCATTGTCTGCCTGGAGTGGCAGCTCCCAGCTTCCCTGTGTGCCATCCAGGGAACGGACTCCGTTGATTGCGTCTTCGTATGGTTTGCTGCCTTGTTCAGGACGACACCCACCCAGCTGTGGTGGCAGGTCCCAGGCGTGGGTGTAATAATCACTCTTTGTCAATTGGTATGCCGGAAGTTGTTCCATGGCATCAAACCAAGCATTGATCCCCGGATATTCGGCGGTCGATCTCTCGCCAGGGGGAACACGAATGACAAATCCTTTGAAAAAGAGTACTGATGTTCAATAGATAAAACGATTTTGCAACAATCCGCGGAGCAATGTTGGTCAGGACGAAAACGGTCGAGTTCTGGTTTGAGGTGTGTGTCGTTGAAGCACTGTTAGCCTCAAATGCTCTCGGTCAAACAACTCCTCACGCTACTTACGACTTGCGACCATTCGCTCCAAGAAAGGAGCAAACTGAACGTCCACCAGCGAGAAATCTTTGCCAAGAAAGAAGGGCCCGTCGGCCTTTTGCAGAACGGAATCGACGTATTTTAGAGTATCGATGAATTGATCCTTGCCCCATCCACTGGTCAGCCATCCCATCCAGCCCGAAAACAGCTGCCGCTCCAACCCATACAGTTGCTGGGCTTCGCCTCTGAGATGGGAAGGTGGATTCAGTGACCGCTTGCTCTGTGGGAGCCCCTCCAGGGCCAACAGAATGTCATTTGATTGTCCGTAYACCTTCCCGTTGATGATTGCCACGGGGATTTGCCCACCGGGCTGCAGTTTGAGAAAGGACGCCGGCTTGTCTCCGTAGCAGCGCATGTTGATCTTTTCCACCCGGTAGGGGATTTGTTTCGCCTCCAGCGTCATCCACACCTTTTGGCAGTAGGGACACCACGACGCCGAGTCCCGATAAAACGTGACCGCTATGTCCTCTTCTTTGTTGGATTCGTCGAACAGGCGGATCTTGTGCATCGGACTTCCCTGGATCCCGTACCCCTTTTCTAGGTTCGCTCGAAAGTTTCGCTCTTCGTCCGTAGTTTGTTGGGACTCGAGCTGGGATCGTAGTTCCGGCCAGGTCTTGCTTCCGTCTCCGCCGATCTTTCCCAGAGCCTCATCGACCTTGGATGCGCTCTGTTGGTCCCCCTTGSTGCCGGCACCRAAGAGGGACGAGGCGACATCTCCGATCATGGACGAAAACGGATTCTTGTCCGATGCCATGTAGAGGCGMGGGTAGGTTCCGATAAGGTTGCTGCTCGCCGACGCCGTGGAGGATGACTGAGAAAATCGGTTGCCCACAAATGCCGCCGATACCAACAAGGGAGGAGAAAAGGTTAACAAGACCCGATAGTAATGATTCCTCATGACTCGTGTGAATAACTGTAGCTTGGATTGCGGGCCAAGGTAAATGGCTTGCTGCAGTGGGCGGCGGCGGACCTTTTTCCAGGTAGAATAGTACTGCTATTGTACTGCAGTCAACGGGATATTCGTCGTCAGTTTTTCTTTCTCGGATGTCTTCTCGAGAATGTTGTTKTTTAGAGATCCTCATCTGGCTTGCAAGACGATGACGCAAGTTCAAAATTGCCGATGTGGGACTAAATTCTTTAGTGATTGACTTAGCAAAAATTGGTTTTTCTCGTAATTTCTTCGACACCCCATCACAAACCTCGAGATTTGCTGCTCGCACTTTGTAGTTTGTACAGTACTAGTACTTCGTAACTACTACTACTACTTGTACTACGAAACATCAAAAATCTAGGGTCAATCATCGTACGTACTTCGTAGCGTAGACTAGCTACGTATTTTCTACCGTGAAAACTCGACACATCGAAAGATTACGAGTGTCATCTGATTTTGTTCAATTGTCATTCTTTGTTTCATGGAGTTGTAGAAAGTTCATCAAAGTGGTGAAAAAGATTTATTGTGTACCAWCCCACCACCGGAAGCCAGGAACTGAACATTCCAAACATTCAAGTGCGATCCAATTCCTTGTTTTCTATCTTAGCTATTAGAGGAGATAGCGCCATTCAATCGCTTCACTCACTGAACTCGCGCCTATCGCCATGAACCACAGCCGCCGCAAGARTGGTTTGCGCCGTGCCAAAGCAAATTTCCTGTTGCTGCTGATCGCCATCGCTGCCGCCGTGACTCTTCTGGAATGCGTGCCACTCTCGTCAGCTTCCACTGCAACAACTACCTCGAGTGTGAGTGCCCGAAACCGATCCGTAGGGGACGAAGACCAAAACACCCCAAACAGCGGAGACGAAGACGACAGCGACGGGAAGGCAGCCAGCAAAGCCGACAAAAAGACAAGAAAAACCTCCTGGCAATATTTCTACCAAAAGGACGAGACTACAGCAGAGGAAGAGGAGACAGATGGTGCAAGCAACAACAACAACAACAACAACAACAACAAGCCCAGGTTCCCGTTTGGAGCTCGGCGCCGCAAGCGAGCGCAGGGAGACGACGAAACCCAGAAGAAGCTAGAGGAGATGTTCACGGCTTCGAATGAGATCGATGATGACCATRACGATGACGATCACAACGAATCCTTGGAAGAAAAAAAATCCAACGAAGAGGGCACGGAGGACAAAACAGAAACCGGTTCCGAAAACGATGCGGAGAAMGAGGACGTTCCTCCAACCAAGAAAGAAAGCTCGGACGACGAGGAAGCGGATGCCGATTCCGATTCGGAATCATCGAGCAAGAACGACGAAGAGGAGAAAGACGAGGAAGGACAGGAGTCCGAGAAAAACAACGCAGCGAACAACGATCCGGTGCAACAGTACATAGAACAGCTCCAGAACGCCCAAAAGATGCAGCAGCAGCAAATGCGCCCGATGGGCTACCCGGGGGCCATCGTGTACCGATCGGCACCGATGYCRCACCCACAAATGCGCCCCGGAATGTCTCCGCACGACGGYCCCGGTATGCCGGCTCTGGCCCCGGGTCAGGCCATGGTCGTTTCGGCAATGGTGAACCTTCTGATGCTTGGGTCACGTATCTTTTTGCTAAAGTGGATCATCGACAAGCTGGCCTTTGAGTCCGAGTCAAAAGCCCCYRTCCAGCACTTCATGTGGGAATGCCTCAACGACAAATACGTCAAGGACGAGGAGATMTGGAATAGAGTCTTGGGCCGGGCTCCACAGAGCATGGGAATCTCCCAACGGAAGTGGGGAAAGACGGTCCGGGCGATGGGGCCGAAGAAAGAACGAAAGAAACCAGGAAGCAAAACCAAAAGAAAAAGCAAGAACAAGAACAGCGAGAAAGACATCGATGGCAAACAAAAGGATTCAAAAGAACATCAGCTGCAGCCAATCRATCCGGCCAACRACAAGCAGGAGGAATCCTCATCGGACCAARAAACTTCCAAAACGGTGGTGGTCATGGATTTTTCGACCATGAACGTTCCAAATCCCGACTTTTTGCGCTTTGCCGATGTGGTTACCTTTTTGGTTGGATCCAATGGTCCCAGCAAGCAAATGTTTGGCCAGAATCCCGAGGTCGTCCTGATGCTGCAATCGCCGGGCGGAGAGGTCACCTCCTTTGCCTTTGCCGCCGCTCAGGTAGCGCGGCTGCGGAAGGCCGGCTGGAACGTGACTGTGTGCGTCGATCGCATAGCTGCCTCGGGGGGATACATGATTGCCAGCCAGGCCACACAGATACTGGCGTCGCCCTTTGCAATGGTGGGGAGTGTCGGTGTGATTACCGAAACCCTCAACTTTTACGAGATTCTGAAGGAGTACGGTATCCAATCTCTGGTGCTCAAGGCAGGCGACAGCAAGATGCCGATCACCCAGTTTGGAAAGGTTACGGACAAAGACATCCAAACCACCCAGAASGATCTGGACGAGACGCACAAATCCTTCATCGATCTCTGTCGATCGAGGCGGCCTACCCTAGATCCGGCGGTCTGCAACGGACGGATCCTTAGCGGCGACAAGGCTCTCGAGAGGGGCATGATCGATCGGATCCTCACGTCGGACGAGTACATTCTTGAAAAAATCGCCGAGGGAGACCTCGTAATGAAACTTCATTTGGTCTCCGGGAATAGCGAGCGGCACATGATTGCAAACGCTCTGCAAATCCTGCCGCACCTGTCGACCAGGTTCAAGCGTTTTTTGAGTGYTGGTGGAGARCTCGGTGGCGGAAACAACARCAGCAGCAGCATACGACGCACACTCGCAAAASTAAGCTCRTGGGTGGAAGAAAACGTTCGCATGGATGGCAACTTCGCTAGCAAGGCGGTGCAACTCGTCGGGCTGGCGTCCATGATTCGACGGGCCATCGGGCGATCTGGATTCTCCGCCAAGAACGATGCGAACATCTGCTAGCTACCATATTACCACACACAAACACAAATGTAATGCTCTATTTTTTCAATTGTGCTCTTGCTCTGTTTAGATGGATGGAATGCACAACGTAAGGTACGGTATTACGATAGTCAATGCTGATGGCTATAAATTATGCAATGATAGTACAATACAAACAAATTCTGCAAGRTACTGAACACATTGGTGACAGGGATTTAAAAATGAAGATAACAACCTGAATCGTACCGCATCCTATAAATGGAACGCTAGATAACGAKTCCAGATCGTTCAACGGACAAATATTTTGGAACTAAAGGGGTTGGCATCCACGTTACAATTKACAGTTTTTGGAGAGGGAGCTAGAGAGATTCAATATTGATTTGGCGGAAAGAACAAAAAAAGCGAAAGAGAGCTGCGCGGCTGAATTAAAGCAGKCTATATGTCATGCTTTCTCTACAACGATGTAAGTAACTCTCATACTTGGGGGTCAGCGAAATGTTGCAATAATGGTGGTTCTAGYAGTAGCTTTCGGCCTAAAAATTACGATAATGGATACAGTAAAGTGCGTAATTGCATTTCCTTGAAAATGATGGTCGATTCCCTAGTTCCTATTTCAGTTCCGTCCCCATAAGCATAGTTGAACCATTGCAGTGGGTGGCAGAAACTTTGATTGATTAGTCGGAGTGAGGGTGCTCGTCCCATTCAAAGTACCAGGCAAGTACTTTGTCACACATGGACCTTCGTTGAAACSGCTCACGGCTTTCGTAAGCCGAATTTTCCAACAGAAGAATGTCCTGTTCGCCCAGTTTTCCCGCAGTCTGTGTGGCGTGCTTTCCATCGTTGTGTAACTCCTCTGTCACGTCAATGTTCTGCTCCCGTGGCAATATATTGTTTCGTTGGTGTTGCCCTTTCCCAGAAGATAAGCTCTGCATAAGTGATGGAGTTCCTCGTGTCATGCCACAAAGGGTGTTGCCCAAGAGGACCGATTGGCGACTCAATGCCTTCTCTGCGGACAGACGTGATTCGTATTGAACAGCCAACCAGTTTCCACCGGCCTCTTGATTTTCAATCGTMCCAAACGAAGACAAAATTCCCAGTAATGATTTGTATTCATTCGATGAGGTGTAGCCATGAGCAACGACCCAGTGATCCGCTACCAAAGACTGAGACGAAAAGTTTGCATTTGAATCTGCAAAATAGTTATCGGTGGTTGTTTTGTTCTCCAAAAGCCGTGGCGAAGCAACAGGCATGGGTGTAGCAACTGCTTGTGGTGCCTTGAGAGCGTCGAGGCGTTGCTCCTCTTGTTTCGCCTGTGGTTGTCTTTGGGTTGAAGGTTTCATCTGCGACGCCGATCAATCGAGTATTCAGGACGTATTTGGATTTRCAGGTAAAATATTAGAAACAATAGCAGCGGCTAATAGATACTGGGCGCGAGTCACAACACTTTGTACATAYATACCGTACCCTACCGGTATGGTATGATCCGTCTCGGCAGTTGCAGCAGTTGCGATTTTCACCAGATTGTTCCAAATACTTTCATCGTTCCCTCACCACTGCATCGTGTTTCGAAACAAACTCCACTTACCTGCATCGGAGTAGTCAACCCCCCCATCAAGCTCAAACTCATTTTGGGAGGAGGCCCTGGTGTGGCCATCGGCTTCACTTTCTGTTGGCGAAGATTGTCACGATTCGGGGTCATCGCGGTCAGCGGACTTCTCGGCATCGATCGCAGAGCTAGCGACGAYGACTGTTGATTTGTGAGCGTCAGGGCTCCGTACTGGGCATTCTTGGTGTATGGATTTTCGATCATAGTACCCTTCGGAGACTTCGGTGTCTTGTTCGGTTGCGACGAGAAGTTGCCGAAGAGAGGTGTTCCAGACGATGACATCGACATGGTGCTCCTTTGATTRTTGTTTCTTTGTTTGCTCTAGGTTAATCCTCGGCCTACCAATCAATTGTTGGATGTTCTAAGTAATAAATTAGAAGTTCTGAGATWTCAACAACCGAGGACTGCTTTGTTGACGCAATTGCTTGTTTTTTTTTTGTTTCGTTTTGCGTTGATGGTTTCGTTTTGACTGGGCCTTGCTTCGATCTGTAACAGTACCGGGACTACTACCAGTACTTGTACCCAGTACAGGTACTCGTTGATCCAGTGTTATCCTCACACCCGGGAACAGAAAACTGTAAGACCAACGGTGAAGATGGACAATTATGAACTGTAACGACATTTTCATTTTAGGTAGGGTATTTACCCCTAAATAAATGTGTGTAATCCCCCTAAAATTGCTTACGCGGTAACAGGTAACAGGACAAAAAGCATTACGTACGGGACGGGAGGTAAAGTACGTACGTACTCATACSTACGAACGATTTTACATTGGTATCCTCTACAGTACCGTACACGGACCGTACTGCAGTTTGACTACAGTATGATATGACCGTAGCATATGATCCATATCTAGATGTATGATGTAGCCCGTAGCCCGTAGCCCGCAGCCCGCAGCCCTGTACCGTACTCCATTTTCCATTTTCTTATTTTTTATGCGCAAACATTTTTATTTTATTTTGAACGCTTCAGAAATGATGAAACAAAAGTGAAGCACACACTCTCAACGACTACGACGATCTGTCTCAAAGAAACCTGTTTTGACGGATGGAATGAATGAAACCACTTTAGAGACAAAGGGCAACAAATCTGTCGGCAAATTTTTATTTCAGTGAAACAAAGAGGAGGAGACGGCATGCCACCCAAACGCAAGGTCGAAAGGAAATCGGCAGGGTCGAGCGCCGGAAACAGGGGTGCCGGCCTCGGAAGCAAGGCGGGCAACACCAACGATTTGCCGGCCTCGGCGGGTTACCTCATATCCTGCGATGTCCCCACYAAAAAATATATCCAGCACCTCAACGATCTCAAAACTCAGGACAAGAAATTCATCCTAGACGACCTGGATTCTACCCATTTGTTAATACACAAAAAAGCCCGAGCAGAAATCGAAAAAAAGGTGGAAGCATGGATGGACGCCGTAAGTCAAGCGGGATTCCTTTGTTTTGGGTTWAATGTGTRTTTTGGTTCGTTTGGATTTCTAAACAACACTATTGACCGATTCAATTTCCTTCGTATTTTCAGAATGTTTTCTCCGCCATCGAACGCGTGGGAGAGAACCTCGATATGTCGTGACGAACGAATTAGAATGTCAGAGATAGTTGGTTTAACGCTGTCCACAGGATTTTTGCCGGGGATATTCTGTCACTCGTTCTTCCTGAGTTCTGGTACTTCTCAAGCCGAGACCATAAAACCACGGAAGAATTTAGTCACGATGGGATACCATATGAAATGTGAATTTTCGACGACGCTATTTGTAGCAAATCAARCTTTCTGCGAGAAAGTCCACTTCTTTTTTGTCTCTATTTGGATATTATCTTTCGGAAGCAAAACTTCCGGTTGATCTGAATTTTAGCATGGACAATATAGTAACGCGTAGTTCGTACTTTGTACAAACAATGACAAAAGATAATTCAATATTAAAGCATACTTTTACAGCATAAAGAATAATTGATTACCCTTTTTAATTACAACATATTTCTCGCAACAGAAAACAAAAAAATTTTACAGTGTTTCTTTTCTTCATACAACAAAATTTGGGTGTACGTACAGGCTCCTATGTACATTGGTCGACAAACCTCATACTGAAGAACACATCAATCGTCCCCCCCCTCGGGTTCCCAGACCTGTTGACTCCAAACTTCCCTCATTTCTCGACTCAAATGGGGATGGATTCGATCAAATTCGAATGGCTCTGCGGCAAAACAAACCAAGATAGTGTTGACTGCGCCCCCCACGAGTCCAAGAAGCAAGATATTTGATAAGATGGAACCGAGGAAAAACCCAATCAAAAAGGATGTCACAATCGGCTTGTGCAATGACGTGAATTCGTATCCATCTACTTCTTCTACCACAACGGACACTATTCCAGTCAAGCCCCCAATGACGATTGAGGTCATGAACAAGATGTTGTGGATTAAATTGTCGCATGCAATGTCCATCCATTCACGCGTTTCGAACAACTGTATGGCTTTCTCTCCACCTTCACAAAATGAGTAATTGTACATACCGATGTAAACGTACGACCAACGATTGTAGGACCGCATCGCACGATCTAGGCGATTAATGTGTGCCCTGAAAGCAGTTACATACCCCGATTCTTTTGTGGTTGCGCTCCCAGTCATCTCTCCTTCATCTCCACCGCTGCCAACGACATCTTCCTCGTCCCCCAGAGCTTTGTCGCTTTCGGAACCCCGTGCCAGCGATGTAKTTGAAGGATACCGATTGGTTTCAAGACCGTAACCCGGACTCGAACCATCACCATCTACAAGGCAGTCGGTAATCCAGCAYAAGCAACCAACCACCTTTGAAATCATTTGTGCCGGACGGTCCACAAGCGATCCGAAACAAATTGTTCCGAAAGAACTTGTGCAGGCTCGCATCAGTGGGTCCGATACAATGCTACTTGAGTAGGGGATAGAGTGATCGTTCTCCTCGGATGGCTGTTGTTGCGCTTGGTTGGCAGCATCGTCCGTTCCGCTGTTTTCTACTTCTAAACCGAACCACCACGGTCCACCGATGGCACCGGCCACCGCCACTCGCACCATGTTCTCGATCACCGTTGTTGTCCAATAAAGGCTCAACAGCAGCAATCCAACTTCGATGATYCTGTCATCTTTAGAAATATAGACATGGGTCTCGCATGCACCAAATATTTCGCAATCGACATAATTGTTCCGATTGAAAATCCCCATCAATGCCACCGTCCAGATCAGCAACCAAAGCAACCCCACAAAAAGAGAGGAAATACCCATTACGAGAATTCCAATCGAACTTCGCATGGCACAAATGGCTGCAAATAGATTGGTGCTGCAAAATGGGATGTGGTTCCAGTTGGCCGTAGTGTARGCAAAACTCATACCAAAGACCGCAAATCCACCGAGTGATATCATCGATCCCGCGGTCGTGTCAATTGTCAAACCGAATACTCCCCAGCAGAGCATCAACAATATAGTAAAAACCAGCATGATGGGGATAATGGAGCGGGCCATAATTAGCATCAGAGCGAAACTCAGATACGAGGTAACGCACGCATACATGCCAGAGATTGCGAGAAGCGACAATACATTTTTRTAATCAAACGTAAATGCTCCGTCTATCCCATTGTCGCTTTCGTTCTCGTTAAAWGCAGCAAGTTTTGCTGCATCGATGTCATCATCACGGTCGTCATCAAAATCCAACATAACGAGCGTCGACGATCCTGCTTCAGGATTGATTTCGACAGAGGATGTTCCTKTTGTTGAGGCAATTGTGGAAAGTGAAGCCAACGGAAATGATGGTTGTATGACAGAAGTCAAATCTTCCAAYAGCCCTTTTGTTCCTGACGACTKATAAAAAATTAATCCATCTTTGATGGCACAAAGGAAGACAAAGAAAAGTTGCAGAAGAAACAAGAACGACCAGAATCGGTCCTTTTTCGACGATAGTGGTTGCACCTTTCCTCTAATTTCCAATACTTCTCTTTCACGTTGTTCCTGTCGCTCTTGCTGTTGTTGCAATAAAATATTGCGTTGGTGCTTTCTCAGCTCGTGTTTCTGACGATGTCTTCGGTGTGCATCGCTGTTCGCAAAACTTTTGACGCGACGATTGTATACGGGCCTTACAAGACTTCTGTTGTTGAGTCTGAGGAGTGCAGTTTTTTCCGTGATGGAAAATTCTTCAASGACGGTATGAGATGGCAACGCAGGATTTCCTTGGCGTTTATGTGTCGATTGCGCATGTCTCTTCTGCAGTCGCTTCTCTCGACGCCGGTCTTCCTTGCAAGACRTTCTCTTGGTAGAATTATCACTTTCGCTAGTAGCAATTCCCGAAGCGTGATGGTCCGATACCATTTCATCGCTAGATCTAAGCATCGCATCGTTCGTATGAATAATTGGCGGGTCTGACCACGCTAGTCGCGAATCARTTCTGTCGTCGCCGTAATGATTCAAGGGCACAATCGGTAACGGAAAGGATCCAAAGTGTCCTGCATTCAAAGTAGCCACACTGCCATCCGGAGACGGTTGTCGAAGAAAATAAGCATCTGATAATGAAGCGCTGTCGTCACTATATGTGTATGGATCATCGATAGAAGGCTGGGAAAGATCGTCTTTGTAATCGGGATATTCACTGTCTCCATCCCCGTGGGAAGTRGCGGGATTCATGTTATCATRTGTATCTTTCTCCACTGGTACGGAAGAAGTTGCTGATGCTAGTAGAGAGGAATCATCGTTGCTAAAGCCCTCTGTAGTTTTTACGTGTTTTTTGACSAGAGAGATTTTCTTCGACGATCCTGCTGTCTCTACCTTGGTTGCTACCACTCTGTGTTTTCGKGTATATGATTTCGACGTCAACGGTGGCAAACCATCTGTGTTTGAAGCTTTCTGGCTGCCCGTCGGTTCAGGAGCGACTGGACTTGGCCTCATCGCGCAATTGTTGTAAGATTTAGAGGAGTTTATTTTTTAACTGCTCTAGAAGAAAGAACTCGTCTTCGGTACACTCATATGTTTGGCTTCCTATTGAAACAAAAAGATACGATAATCGTTTTTACCACCACGAATACCAGCGAATGGCCTTGCTTGGTCGATGATTGTTTTACTGTTKTATTTCTAATATGAATAAGCATATCATCACACCGACTGAAAGTTATAAGCAGGATGAAACGGTTTGAGTCTGTTACCTCTATCGAGATAGCRGACGTTCCTACCTTTTTATCGGAAGAGACGATGAGTACGTAATGTTGAAATGATGTTRTGATGATCTGCGGGTTACGAGATAATACCGTACACGTGCAAGCAAAGGAAGAGTACGTATGATCTCGTGTCTGAACCCGGGACAAAACAGCATAATTGTAGTTTTTTTTTGGCAACTTCCCAGAGTCATCCCATTCGTCGCATTTAACGGTTCAGCAACTGACTAGTACCTGAAAGGAACTTTCGGTGTAGATACAATAGTAGTTTTAATCCCGTCAGCAGCATCAGATGAAGTAGTTCCATAGTATTTTCTCTTRACATTTCACTTCGAAAATTAGATAGGTKTTAAAAACAAAKAATCTCATCTGTTGACCARAAGTGTTTTTTTTCAGAATGCAGTTTCRTACCTGCGTAGCAGATGGAAATCACGATATCAGAAGGGGGGCCGGTTTCGTGCGACGGAACGGGAGGATTAATAAGAATATTGGGGGACTTCTTTTGGTGAGACATCATAATAAGGGGTCAAAAAATCATGTTYCATCTTAAGGAAAATTCTGCGTACCGTAGTACTAGCTAGTACTAGTATCATGTAGGTTCTGTCTTGGGCCATTTCTCAGCACCAAGTCCTGATACCACAACAAGAACTTTTGATAATAGTAGTATGTACTATGACTGTTGATAATACTAGTACCTAGTATGGCATGTCAGCTGTCACCAGTACTAAGAGCTCCTGCCAATATGGGTTGATCAAGAATGTTCTTACTAGTACTACTAGTACTACTAGTAGTAGTAGTAGTACTACTAGTACTAGCTAGATCATATTTGAATGAAAAATACAACTATGACAGAGAAGATTTCCTTAAGATTCTTTAGTGAGTCCCAGGGACTAGATTTCATCAGTGCAAAAAAGTCAGAGAAACAAGTGGCCTTATTCCAAACTGAAAATAGCTKCAGCTTCAGGCATAGCATCAGGAGCATTATGGTGTTGGATAAAGTCACGGAAGTTTTTAAAACAAAAGATATCTTGATGTCACAATCGGCTATGAAATTAGCAAAGAACACAGGTAGACCTGTTCAAAAATAATAAATGMAAATTGAGAAAAGAATGCAAGGAAAGAATGCAAATAGGATTTTATTCAAGTATATACAGTGATCATGGGTGATCCTCTATTATTTTTTCTTTTCAGTTTGAATCATTTACAATGAAATAGCACATATAATTCAGGGCTGATCGATCTATCTTTTTGGCCGTGTGAATATCAACGGAACTGAAAGCCTAATTCTTCGAGCTGTAAAATTCGTCTCGCAGTGAGATTAGATTTCTTTCCTTCCTTCATGAGACGGTATTGTCGTCGTTGGCATTTTATCCATGATATCAAAGTCTTACTGATGGTAGTATCGGAGGACGAAACGTTGCAATGGTTGTATKCGGCTTTGAATGCTTTCAATTCTAGTATGCGGTCTTCCCATGCAGCACTATGAGAATCCCAGATGAAATTGATGCAGTTGAGTGCTTCGACGCGTTCGTCCGTCATCGATGACGGWTTATCTTCCTGTCGAAGTTTATATTGAGCTCGTTGCCGTTTTATCCAGCGAGCCAAACCCTTTTTGGAAGCATCGGCATGATGSACTGAAGCTCGACCCGTTTTTTGAAAGACCTCTGTTAATTCCTTGTATCTTGTTCCCCATTTTTCCTTTTGGTAGTCACGAAATCTTCTGCGATCTCCAGAACTGTAACCTTTTTCTGGAAAGACCACCGACTCCGAGAAGGTGTCTCCTGTGTTCTGTAGACTCAGGAAAGGCACTATTCCTGCGTCCTCGTTTTGAATTGGATTTTGAAGAGGAGTGATACGCGGGATATTGCTACCTGGCAGTTGCGAGGCAAAAGATATCTCGTGGGATTGCAGTGATGCCGGCTGTTGTTGCTGAGCTGAGTCTTGATTTAAGTCCAAATCATCATCMGGAAATGCTTCGATTGGGCGGTCGTCCTCGTCGTCAGAAATAATTTGCTTTCCCCCCGTTGAAGCTTGGCTTATTTCATCTAATGGAATTGGATCTATATTCACAAATTCTTCGATTGGGCAGCCGTCTTCGTCGTCAGAAATTATTTGCTGCTCCCCCGTGGTAGCTTGGCTTAAYTCTTCTAATAGTATTGGATTTAAAGTATCGAAATTACAARCATCTATCGTTTCGWTTTGCTGGTATTGAGTSTTGCCGATCGAGTGTAGGTAAGTGCTTGGCGGTACATCCCGMCGAAATTCTGTTTCGATAGACGAAAAATCAACGTCCAAATCAGCAGCCATGAAAGGAAGATCTCTTCTACTTGTTGCGATTGGCAGCATGTTCGTATGCTGATAGAGGGCTTGGCTTCTGTGTCGAGAGAATCGTATGCACAAGGGATTGTACAGAGGAAATGTTTTATGTCCACACTGCTACACTGATGAAAACGGTCGTCTCAAATGCRCAGAACGATTGATTGGTTTTGCGATGGATTCCGAATTGGAGTGTCAATCTTCGTTTCTAGTGTCAGTTAAGATTTTTTGATACCCTACTCTCTCGTTAATTAATTCTGTGGCTTTCAGCAGCTGTTCCTGTCTAATCTCTCGTACCGATAGGCAGTCACGGTATACCCAACTCTACCGTAAGAAAACAATATCGTATCAAAGGTTTCGTACCAACGGATTCTTCTTTGGAAATGTATGGTGTGAGCATGGTCACACTTCTGAAGATGCATCAAAATTCAGGTTTTCTCGACATTTCTCTACTTTTGTAATGAATTTTACTGAATCTATTTGAGTTCTGAACAATCTTCATGAAGTTTTGATAAGTGCCGATCCACAAATGAGAATTTTGGCATACGCCGCATCTCATTTTCAAGTCATAGATCCAGAAACACTAAAGGGAGAGCCCAGACCGTTTCGTTCGACAATAATTCGATTTTTTTATTCTCCCATCTCCATTTCCCCCCTCCCCCCCGCCTCCACACGCAAAAACTGCAAGTCCCAAATTATTTCTATTAGCGGTCCTTACTTCTCGAGAGGTAAATTCATTGGTTACTACTTGGAAATTACTATTAATGCTTACTACTGGAAAACCTCTATTACTACTTACCTAGTGGGGATGTTATAGTAGTGGGGCTTTGTTTGTGCTGCTCCCTTCTCGACTCTGTCAAATGTACACACGACATAGTGGATGTGAACACACAATCACCACCCCGTTGGAGACCAGGTTTGTTTCTGCTCCAACAAAACCTTATGAAGATCATGAGAGAACACAATATTCCATTAGTTGCTGAGAGGGAGCTTTACAAATGGGCAATTGAAGCAGAGAATTTACCTGGTGGATTTACCTGGAGTGCTGGAAGCTGTCTAATAAGAACCTTAGTACAAAAGGTTTTGGAGGAATGTTACAAAGATGTTTCCAAACTATGTGGTGATTGTTTTGAACCACACACCAGGAAAAAAGAAAGCAGTCAGTAGACAACGTCAATAATCTCCATGATGGTTTATGAGGAGCTACCTCTACCACTTATCTCAAAGAAATATATGAATAGTACTCTCATGATATTTGATGGCACACAAGTATACCAACAACAAGACTGACAAATGCCATGGCACAAGAGGATGAAAAAAGACCAGATGGTAATAGAAGTACAATTTTTTCCCCATAAGGTTGTTGCATCCTTCTGATTTCACTGGTGAGTCAACTGTTCTGGAAGGTGTATCCCTTGAACAACATTTCCAAAACATCCACCATCATTGCATCCAATGCGGAAATGCCTTTTGCAACCTCTACTTTGGCATGAATTTGCACAACATTCACCTTGCTTCCCTAGGGGAGAGGTTTCATATGCACCAGTTACTAGGCTGTACCAAAAGAGCTGTAGAAACCTTCTGTGATATGTTTCTTAAAACATCAAAGAAGCTCCTGGACTGTATGGATGCAGCAATATTGAGCCATTATGGCCCATCACTTCTTCAAAAGCACTCAGACCTTGAAATTTCCCAAACCAATTTTTCTGAGTCTATCCACAACACAAAGAAGGAGGTAAACTATTTCAGCAGCATATTATTACTGCTTGCTGTGATTTCTCCAAGACAAATTATTATGTCAAGCGTAAGGAAGAAGCTATGACACCTGATAATCATTTAAGTACTAAGACTAACCTTTGTTGACTTGTCAAACCTGAGGCAACTATGAGAAAACATTTCAAGATCTATGCAGGGTGGTTGTATGTTCCAGTTGTACTCTTAATTTGAAAAACCACAGTCAATGATCAACCAACATTTTGGTAGGTCGGACTTAGATGCCTCTGTCTTCTGATGCTTCTGGTACTAGCCATCAGTCATTTTGTTGTAAACATATTTGTAGCCTTGTGGTCTGTCATCATACACATCTTGATTGGAGTGAATGTTTTTTTGCATCATTGTCTGCATTGGTATCAAACAAGTAACCATGGTCAACAAACCAGCCTATTTGGCTGATCACTCCTCCTTGGTTATAAGCATACTGGTCAATTGTCAACTGGGACAGCAACAGCAAGACATCCCCATTACTTTYCACCAGTGGAGATTACTTGATATTGCTGCGGTGGACAGATGTGGAAAGACAAACTTTGGGATTGGCTCTGTGCTGAATTTCTGTCATAGTATTTGGTGACCTTCAATTGGTACTTGTGGAACATCGATTAGACATTTTTGTTATACGGAAACACTCTTCGTGCTTGGACTATGTTAGCATGATCAAATTTGCAATCAGTATCAGTTAAGGTCACTTGATGCATTCTGGAGGGAACAATGAAGCTGGAGATGTGTAGCATGGGAAGAAAGAACATCTAGAATTTTGCTTTTGCATAGGTAAACACAGATTCATGATAGTGTTCAAGGGAAAGGGGCATAAATGCCTTTATGCCATTAGTTGAATGTAAGTTTTGCCACAAGGAACAAAGCCATTCACCCAGGGGATTCAGAAATTTGGAGTTGAGGTACCTGCTGCTCATCTCTTCAGATGGGAGGATGTACTTTTGGGCATCTGTGGTATCCAACAACAGCTCGACATCACATTTTGTAAGCAATCCCATCTATTATTGTACATTGTTTTCTCAACACCAGTCCCCTTGCCGGCCAACTTCAGGAGGGCTATGTCACACATGAGATGGGCCAAGAACTTCTCCATCTTGTCAATGTAAACTTCACATACTTGTGTATATGATCAGTCAGAGGGGTCATATGAGAAATTTCTGTCTTTATTTGGTGATGGAGGAAAGGCCTATGTACTTAAAGTACTATTCTAATTGATTATGGACAGTGTTCATGTACTTAATGATAGTTCTTGTAGAGACAAGATTTCATGTCTCAGTTTTTTCCAACTTGTTCATCAAGTTGGCAGAAGTGGTTTTAACAGAAATTTTTCTTTGTCCAGCAATTTATCTTGAAAATCATCCCATCTCTTTTAATTTTGTATCTGTGAAGATGACATGCAAAGTTGGCACACCAGCAGCCACCAGGGAAAAGGAATGGCGGGTATTAGTGTGTTTTCCATTTCACACATACTACTATCACCTCAAAAATGTACAGTACACTAAAAAAAGGATAGTCTTACAGTATGGTTTTCACGTAAAATTGATCTGGACAACTTTAAACTATGCAATGGATAGGATACGTACATACCGGATAGGATACGTATGTACCGGATAGGATACGTACGTATTGAAAAGGAAGCATACGT
>CAACVS010000078.1:0-46071 GCA_900660405.1 Pseudo-nitzschia multistriata
AAAATGAGCTAAAAATTTCTACTAGCATTTGTATGGGAATTGCCAATAACTTGCCAGTACGGGACTTACCATTAATAGCTCTAGTAAGAAGGAACAATGAGTGATTCCAGATATTATCGTATCGTATAGCGTGGGCACTCCGGCCGAAATTATCGTACATTTTTGAATACAGATATGAGTACATGTATATCAATGTATATTAGTCGGACGCCGTACTCCCGCACGGCTTTAGAAAGCTCTTTCAATTCTCTTTTCAACCATGTGCTTATCATACTTAAGCGTCCGTTGGGGAAAAAGTTATGGCTGTTCGAGTGAGTTGTACCCTAGTTAACCCTCTACGTGTATTTTGTACTGTGCGGGGATTTTTTGCCATCTTTTTACCTTGTAATGACTCTTGGGATTAAAAATTTGACTTGTACCAGGGCTACAGTGTCCACAAACTATTTTGCACGTGCTATTTGGTCGCATGAAGAATGTGGGATTCAAAAATTCAGCACCTGCCCGCTGTACTGGTACACTGCAGTACAAGCCAATTTTTAATCCCAATGGCCAACACTATGATAGTGTTGGCGGCAAGATGTACGACCCGGTCGTCGATTTTTGGCTACCTTTTTCCCGTGTAAAATATGTCAGTGCCACCGACTGAAATCTCGAAATCTTGTCAGAACACACCATTTTTTCTATGGAATTTTTGTCATGATGTCTGTCAGAGTGCTTGAAATAAATTCTTGATGAACATATTTACCTAAAATAACATCCGATGCTGCACCAATACTGATCCTCCATGATGCTCATAGCAGGGAGGCAACTCGTTGTCCATTGTTAGTAGACACAGAGAAGTCCTCACAACCATGTGCTGAAGCTACCATAATTCCAGTGAGAGCGCCTCTCATTCCGACAACCGACATCCGCTTGCCCCCCCCCCCCCTCCATCGACACTATCAGGATCAGTATTAAGCAACAGTATCTCTCCAGCAACAGTATCTCTCCAGCAACAGTATCAGCAACAGTATCAGCAACAGTATCAGCAACAGTATCAGCAACATTATTCAGCAACACTATTCAGCAACACTAACCAGCTATCGATCCAAGCAAGCTACAAACACGTCGATGCTATCAGCAACGAAGAATGCAACGAATCGAGGATTCCCATCTGGAGGGACGCTCAGCAACAGTATCAGCAACAGTACATCTCCAGCAACGCTCAGCAACACTAACAGCAATACTATTCAGCAACACTATTCAGCAACACTACACTAACCAGCTATCGATCCAAGCAAGCTACAAACGCGTTGACAATATCAGCAGCGAAGAACGCAACGAATCGACGATCCCCAACATCGACGATTCCCATCAGGAGGGACACTCAGCAACATTATCAGCAACGCTCAGCAACAGTATCAGCAACACTCAACAACAGTAATCAGCAGCAACGCTCAGCAACACTATCAGCAACACTATTCAGGAAGCTATGGATGCCACTCAACAATATAACCAACCAACGTTCCTCAAGAATAACGGCAAGGCCGACACGACAACCAGCCATCTTTGAGTCCCAAGCGTCTGCCTTTGAAGCAGCCTTTGAGTTAGAATCAGACGTGGAAACTTTGTTTGAGGATGATGAAAGCTCAAGTGATGAGGAAGTTGAAGAAACTGAGCCTAATTATGATTCAGAAGCTTCTGGAATGAGTGACGAGGAGGCTTCTCAAGCTGAGTTCTTTAATGTAATCACTCAGAGTCAACRAACAGCTTGGAATTGGGACAATGCAATTGAGCCTCATGATACTGAGTTCTTTTTTTGGAAAGATGGAACYATTGTTGATAACAGTCTTAATTATCCAAAGGTTCCACTGGGTTATGAAAGGAAGGATCCTAAGGTTGACAAAGGTGAGCCTTTGGAGTGGAAAGATGTTGATAATCCTGCTGGTGGGTGACATCCATATTACTACAGACCCAAGTTCGAAGTAGGTACGGGGAAGTATAAGGGTCACTTCCTTCCTTTGGAATGTAAGCCTGTGGAAGTTCCTGATCACTTATCTGGTCTTGGCAAGGAACCCATCAGGGAGGTCAATGGATGGAAGTTTCATTACCAAAGATGGGATGCGGATCCTTCAGTGGATGATCAGAACTACCAGTTTGCAAGGAAGTTTGCTACTCGAGACAACATGTTTCCAGATGAGAGGAAGGGGAAGTTGGATATTTACAAGCTTCAGCAGCATGGCCTCACGAAGGATCATATTGAAAATGGTGATGCGTTCTTTTTCTACCAGCTGCTCCTTCCTATTGCTCCTGACACAGCAGATGTTCAGCGGTACCAAAGTGAACCAGAGAAGAAGATCGCGTATTACAACAAGGTCATGAGATATACAAATGTGTGCATCATGGATTCAAATGAAGGGGAAGGACACCAAGTGAAACCTGTAATCTTACCTGAAGCAGTTCATTTTGATGGCATCCTTTTTCTGCATGGAGCTTGTGAAGGAGCAAGTGAGAATATAAAGTATAGATGGGAGGCAAAGGACCTTTCATTCAATGAGGACATTGCAAATACAATGACATGTACTAGGTGGCATGAAATCAAAAGAAACTTGAAGCTATGCAAGAACGATTCTGAAAGGAACTCTGGTAGACTAGCTTACAAGTTTGATTTCATCTATCACACTATTGTCAACAACACGAATTACTTCACGGAGTATGCTGGCTTGGATCTATGTATTGACAAGACCAGCTGGCCCTATCAAGGCTTCGGTGGTCCACTTGTTAACTACTTGAAAGGCAAGATGATTACAAGGGGCGGACAGACTGTCCTTATGTCAGATGTTGATCGTATCCGTCCAAGGGCATGGAAACATAGATATCGTGGGTGGAAATCCAATGATGATATGCATTCCTGCACTGGTCCTTCTGAAGTGCATTTGCTAGTTGATAGCTTTGTTATTCCTAACATAGGTCCTGGAAAGATTTGGAAATTGCCACCTCATATCACAGCAGACAATTTCTTTGTATCAGATTCCATTTTGGATTGGATGGGTGAGCAAGGCTTGGGCATGATGGGAACCATTGCTAAGAACAGGCTGCCAGAAAAAGTTCCTGGAAAGTACTTTCATAAGAAGAATGCCGCAGGTGATTTGCATGGAAGATCACGGGCAAAGGCGTCCCGTATGATTAAGCCTGTAACTGCCGTCAAAACTGTACCAGCAGATTTGGAGAAAGGGACCAGAGCCTACAGACGAGTCCACTGTTCATTCCAAAGCACTGGTGCATGCAACTTAGGATCTGTCAACTCTGTTTCATCTTCATCCTTTTATATTCATCAAAAGGAAAGAGGAAGGGGGAGGGAGAAACGCATATGGGGTATTGAAATGAATGAGTCATGTGAAGTTTATCTTTATTCGTACGGCAAGCTGGATCATATTGATGCTTACATCTCCCAAGCCAATATTGGTCACAAGTCATGGAAATACTACCATGCGGCAATCAACCATGCAAAGGCTTTGGCAATTGCTACAGCGTACGATATCTACAAGGAGTGTACTGACGGCAGCCTTGGTGATGAGTGGAAGCTAACCAACGTTATGAGCTAGTATCGTGAATTCTGTCAAAGACTTGCTTTGCAAATGATTAAATATGATCCTGTTGAGCAGGCATATAACTGCGATGCAAGGCTTAGACAATACACCCAAGAAAAGCAAAGGATAAAAAGCCAGAGAGCAGATTGAAGGAAAGCATGTAAGACTTTCCTTAGCAATGGCAAGCTCCTTGCATACCACAATTTGCAGACTATTGCAGAGTATAAGGCGATGGGAAGATTTTGCTTCACTCAGAGTGAGTACAAGAAACATTTGATAGCAACAGGACCAACCAAGTCAAGAAGCAGAAACATTTGTTACATGTGCGGTAGCAATACATACAGCATCTGTCAGCTATGTAGGGTCCCTTTGTGTTCTGCCCATACTCATTCAAGGAAGCGAGACTCTAGTGGAGATCTTGTCAAGCGGAACTTTTGCCACAGCAACTGCCACAATTATGAGTGGTTTGGTCTAGGAAGGAATGACTACTGCTCTAGGGTAAGAAATGACAAGAAAAGAAAAGATAGGGCCAAATGGAAGCCTCCAACCAATGATGAGTTGAAGGACAACACTGAGTACATGAAATACTTGTTGGACATCGAAGTGTTGATGTTATTGTTTCCCCAACAAGCAACACGACCGTGAACAGCAAACTAACTTTACCGACTGAGACTAGTATTACTACTGGTGGGTTAACAAGCACAGTGGTTGGACCATTAGAATCAGTGTAATAAATGAAATACTAGTTATATTCAGCAGTTATCAGCTAATTCGATTGCTCACTCCTCTGTATCAGCAAACTCCTCCGTATCAGCAAACTCCTCCGTATCAGCAGCTCATTCGGTTGGTTATTCGGTTGGTTATTTGGTTGGTTATTTGGTTGGTTATTTGGTTGGTTATTTGGTTGGTTATTTGGTTGGTTATTTGGTTGCTTATTTGGTTGCTTATTTGGTTGCCTATTTGGTTGCTTATGAGGCCTCCGTATCAGCTCATTCAATTGCTCCCAAACTCCTCCTCCGTATCAGCAAACTCCTCTGTATCAGCAAACTCCTCCTCCGTATCAGCAAACTCCTCCGTATCAGCAGCTCATTCGGTTGCTTCATACGTATCAGCAAACTCCTCCTCCGTATCAGCAAAGTCCTCCGTATCAGCAGCTCATTCGGTTGCTTCATACGTATCAGCAAACTCCTCCTCCGTATCAGCAAAACTCCTCCTCCATATCAGCATACTCCTTAAATATGAATAGTAAACTCATTCGGTTGTTGCTTATTCGGTTGCTTATTTGGTTGCTTATTTGGTTGGTTGTTATTCGGTTGCTGGTTCTCACGATCCTCCCCCTCCTCCTCCTCCTCCTCCGTATGATTCATCTCCTCATAGTCAGCTGAATCAAAGGATAAGCTTCTTCTTTGATCATACATAGGATGTCCCCACTCATCGAAGGCAAACTCTTTTGCACACTGAATGCAGGGGTTTCATTCTTTTCCCTCTTCATAACAGACCTGTAGATCTCAAAGAACCACTCATGTTTATCCCCAACACTCATTGTCGGAGGCAAGAGAGGCTTTGCAAATCAAGCTAACTCAATTGCCTTTGCCAGATCTTTCTTCTTTAGGCAGGTCTTCTTCAAACAACCAGCACAGGTCTCATTCAGCTCTTTGTTGTATGGTGTTGGCTTTTGGTCCCATTCCCAATCCTCCACCCACTTCCAGTCTTGATTCATTATAAATCGTACTTTCGGGGATGGATCATCGATTATCTCTGGTGGAGGGGGCTTGGGGGCTTTTGGAGGAGGGGCCGAGGGGTCCATTATGATCTGTATCTTCCATCCAATCCCTGGGTCTATTTGTTGTTGCTTTATTAGCTCAATTGCTTCTCTTGCCTTTGATGCTGGGTGCCACTTCATCTCCATGTTCCCCTTTACAATCGCGAGCTTCCGCTGTGGCATCCAGTGCTTATATGCACAGGCTTTGGGTCCTTTGTAAACGAGCATCCAGGCTTGGTGTCTTGCCTTCTTTGTTTTTGCTCTCCTCCTGTTCAATTTAACTCTTTGCTTTGGATGGCAACCAAATAAGACTGCTCCAGTGCGTCGTGGAGGGACTGAGTCTGGGGAGCTTGCAGGGTAGCGTCGATATACATCCTTATGGATATCTTCGACTAGGAAGTCTGGTGTTTTTAGAGTCGGTTGCTCATCTTGCTCATCTTGCTTGTTCTGCTGTTGCTTATTTTGCTTATTATGCTGCTCCTTGCTTTTTCCAGCAGTATCCTCCATTTTTAGCAGGGGTGCTCTCCGTCACAGGGTGTATTGTTCTTGATCAATTCTAATAGAAAGAAATGGGATCGATACACCATGTTAAAAGCATGGGGAAATGCATCCGTCACAGTTCCTTCTGATAAACCGGAAACAGAACAAATGTATCAAGGAGTGGAATTGCCAAGATACGGGTTTACACGATTAGTGGCCAAATTTAGTGAGCAGCACGTCCGTTGGGGGTTGAGTCAAAGTAGTCATTACATGGTAAAAAGATAGCCAAAAATCCCTGCACAGTACAAAATACACGTAGAGGGTTAACTAGGGTACAACTCACTCTAACAGCTATAATTTGGTCCCCAACGGACGCTTAACAATCATAAGCACATGGTTGAAAAGAGAATTCAAAGAAAGCGGTTGGGTTGAATGCCGTCCGACGAATATTCATCGATATACATTTACGAATATATTGAATTGCTAATGTACGACTGGGTCGACCGGAATCACTCTGCCCAAGCTATACAATAGAAATGCTAAATTTGATAGACAGACAGACTGAAAATCTATGACGATTTGTCATAGATTTAGTATTTTTAGAATGGGTCAACTGACCCCATTCAAAATGTGCTAAATCTATGATGGAACCCAAGAATCAAAATTTCGAGTCCGTTTTAAGATTCAACAGAAAGGCCCGCCAAAATAAGACTGGACCAACTCCTTTTTTTTCTAAACGACAACAAACAAGCATGGGCCATGAGGCGCCTCTAGTAATAACAACCAAGAATGGCGCCCAGCAGGGACATAAACTATGTCTCGATCAGTGCTGTTAGTCAGTACATTCTATTTTCTTTCTTTGTTGCAGCAAAGAGAGGCTCACGAGGAGGAGGAGGCTGCCGGTGACCTCCTCAAAGAGGGACCTCATTGTCACAACGATGAGCAGGCCCACCATTGTCCCATCCCCCACACTATATTTGTTAAGATGGATCCATCTGTTCCTGCTGCTGGCGGCAAATCTGGTCGGAAGAGTGGTACTATTAACTACTCGCGTGAAGAGGTCAACAGTCTCATGAGACTGATAGTGGATGCAATCCCTGTATGTGGTGAGGGATGGGAGTACATTACAGCAAAGCATGCTGAGAGTTGGCCTGTTGGTAGGACCACGACCTCCATCAAGACTAAGTATGCAGCTGTGAGCCACTGGGAATTCCAACATGCCGGAGTACGTGCAGCTGGCACGTCTAGCCCACAAGTTGATTGGTGAAAAGGCAAATCTTGGAACTGGAGAGGAGGTCTTTGATCTGGAGCAAGGCTTCATTAAGAGTGAGGCTGTAGCCGGTTTAACAGTGCTGTCTTCAGGGGCCACTATAGCTGCAACTACAACTGCTACTGCCGGATCGATGACTGCACAACAACAAGGAGCTCCAATTATTCTTGCCGGAGATGAAGAATCCGCGGAAGAACAGCAGGAGCGAGAGGAGTATGCTACTGTTGCTGTTGCTTCCTCTGCTGCTGCCAGTAACTTGACTCCTTCTCTTGTTGAATCTACCCCAGCAAAGAAGAGATCTTACCAAGGACAAAGGAAAACTGTCCCCGCCGCCGCCGTATTGAATGAATACATTATCAAGTAGGAACAAAGAGAGGAAAGAAGAGACCAATGCAGTATTGAGATGTGGAGTGGTGTAAAGGATGTAGCAGAGAAATTCCTTGGAGCAGCTATGACCATGATGAATACCTGGCAGCAGCAACAACAACAGCATTCTTACCATAGTCCTCCTCCTCCCGCTAACCCTCCTACCCCCTACCATTACCATTCCTACGGTGGTCCTCCTTCAGTTGCATCGACTGTCGTAACATTGCCTGCTGCCGCCTCAACATCCAACAAGAAACACAAACACACAGGAGAGGAAGAATCCCATGGTGGTGAAAAGAAGCACCATGGTCCTGGCGTTTGAATGATTGTTACATTACATTAGACTAAATTAACTAAACTAACTAACACTGTATTTTGACTGATATGAAACAATGAGCTTCAGTGTGCTAGTTCGTTACCATGTACTACTTTTCTAGTAAGAACTGTACGAGTAACTGTTTGTGGAACTGTTTGCTTGCGTAAAGGTTTTCTTGAGAAGGTTTTTGCGTATACCAATGCGGGATTAGAACTGTTTTGCCTCTAACAGCACGTGGGAAGTCCCATGAAAACGGTTTGGATCGGCATGCACATGTTGTGTATCATAAACTTTTCTTCATTACAGTATAACGCTGAACTTTTATTCATTACAGTATAAATCGGTATGTACTCCATCATTTGTGTGTATCAACAAACGCGGAAGCCAGGTCACAGGTGTATACATGAAAACCTAACTCGCGTATCAGGTACTTAGCTGCTTGCTCCTACGATAGCAGCTAATTCCCCCATTCATTCATATTGCTTGATACAACCAAACAAAACAGTGTTGCCTGTTCAAACCAGTTAAGGAAAGTAACTATTGCATTCGCACCACCATGACGATGGTGCTCGTATTGTTGTTTGTATCCTCGTGTGTCGGCGTTTTGAAAACTCCTGCTTGTATCACGTCGGATTTGATTTGTTTTGAAAAGGACACTGTTAAGCTGGATCGATTACACCACCTTAACAGTGTTTTTTTCAAAACAATTTGTTGAGCTCAACCAACTAAACATGCGTCTTTCGCAACAACCACAGAACCAAATTGACCATGGGAATCATTGTCGGAATATCGAATTTCCATCAGGGGAGATCCCACGTCCAACACGGAAGTATCCCCCTGCAAGATCTTTTCTTAAGTCTTCGTGAGTTACCTCCGGATCAGTTGCCGGTGGAGTCCTAATGAAAGTGGATAGGATTTGGTTGTGTCCTATATAACTACACTGGTAGTAGTTGTACAAGTTGATAAGAAGGTTCATGGTGATCTTTCTTTTCCCCTGCTCCTCCAAGCACATCCTGTCCTTCATTCTAGGGAACTGTCCCTGGATCATGCCCATTCCCCATTCCAACATCTGTCTCAAGGATGTTGCATCCCTGTTGAGGAGTATCCACTCTGGTTGATCTGGGTCCCTCTGTGAGCTCTTGATGAGGCTATCCTTGTATTCTTTCAGGGCAAATGCTGAATCCACCACAACCTTCCCGGCTGTCTCTTCATGGACACAAACAATCCTTTGGTACACACCATGCTCTGCAATGGCACTGTCGTGCCACGCTCCTGGGCAGTTGTAGACTGCTATGCGGATCCTACCATCCGGGGCAAAGGCAAATACACTGTTGACATAGGTGTTCTCCTTCCACGTGTTGTAGAATGGTCTTTGTTTATACCAGTCTCCAGAGGCTTCAATTACTTGCTTGAGCCCATCTGCAGCTCCCCAGACACGTTGTTCTCCAAGCCTTGGATACTTGTCCCCAATTGCCTTCACATAAACATCCACTTCTTGCTTAGTTGGGACACTGACCATGGCCACTGGATGTTTGTGAATGGCAACAAGCATCACTCTCCTTGCAAACTTGAGCCACTTATACATCACTGTTGATGTTAAGCCAAACGCCATTGCCATTGCCCTTGCTACCGATCCTCGTGTCCTGTACCAGTGAAGGACTAGCCCTATTGCACAGACTGCATCGACCTCCCTTTTCTTCCCTTTGGGCTTGCCACTGGGGAAACAAGGAACCTCCACGATCTCATTGTTGTTGTTGACTGAGTACTTGTTCCATACTGGAGCAAACAGGTCAACAAGCTCCCTGAAGACCTTGTGGTCCATGCCACAACAGTTGAGCAATGCTTGGTCATCCCCTGAGTGGAACATGTACAGGAAAGGGGAAGTGGCGTACCTCCTGATTGCAATCCTTGGGGTTCTCCGGTCCCTCCTTCGGCGCTCCTCTGGAGACAGTTTGCTTTTGTAACTTCTTTGGTGCTCCTCCTCCGCGTTCAACTGGAGGTACCAGTACATTGTTATCCATTGTTGATGGTTGATGTTGCCTTTTGTTTTGCTGGGAGGAAACTGTTATCAATTAGTGTGTTTGTCGGCTGGATGATAGCGTAGTACATGAACTCATTTTCTACTGAAAATAAGCAGAAAATGTGTTCGTGTATTACTCTAGTTACTACCGTAACACATCCACTCATTTTCTACTGAAAATAAGTAGAAAATGAGTTCATGTGTTATGCTAGTTGTTGAGTATCGAAAATTCCATGTTTTCCTTTGTACCAAAATGTGGCGCGCGTTTTGAGTCTTTTAAGTGTTTACGTTGGAGAATTCCAAATTCCCAAAAAGACTGGCATGGAGTTGGCATGCTCGTGGTCTGTCCGTTGAAATTTGTATTCCTGATATTATAAAAATGCTAAATAAGCAGTTTAGCACTTCTATAATATCGGGAATCACCCAATACCGTAAGTAATAATTTCAAGTTCTAAAGTTTGATTTGAAGTTATGAACTTTTGCTTGTACATCATGTACCAGGTTCTACTGAGCTTGTTTTTAAAATGACTGAATGACCGAATCGATTCCCCTCAAAACAAAACAAAATTGTTCCACGTGATTCAATTATGAATCCTGGCCTTTCAATCATGAATGCCATCCAAAAACTAGCTCAGTAGAAGCTGGTAGACTTTCTACAGGGACATTTTGAAGTTCATAACTTGAAATTATTACTTATTGCTCTTTGGCGGAGTCCGGTTTCAATTGTTACGAAACTCGTAGTAGTAAAATAAAATGGGTCGTTCTCGAATTTGTATGTTCTTTTATTACTTTCAATTTTGTTATTTTTCCTAGAGAACTTTGTTATTGCAGCATCCTTGCCATTGGCTAGACTACAATGAAATTAGTCCTCCAAAATCTTGGCTGTTTTGATTTTCAGAAGAACTTTTGAGTAAATACTCTTCATTTGTTTTGCATCTTCAAACATTGCCAACGAAGAAAACTCGTCRAGACCATCCTGTCCTTCGGAAACTCTCAACGCAAGCCAAAGCACATCGTTATAGGCAAATTGAACACGTTGATTTCCACTCATTGCGAGCCTCATACACGCCTTCAATAGTTTGAGACCAAAAAGTTCAATGCGGCTATCGACGTCTGATAGTTCMAGGCATAGGCACAGACAGCGAGCGATGGCCTGGTGCGTCTCAAGCCGCTGCTTRAGATCTCCGACCATTAAAGACAAAAGAGATTTCTCGACGCTGCGGAGACTAGTTTCGGGGTTTTCCGTTCTGCCTACTACAGCCCCAACGGCTACGATTCCTGACTCCTTCACAGCTAGCTTCTCGTCGTTCATGTATTTGGTTGCGACGGCGAGTGCTTCCGATGTGATCGACCCGTCTAACTTCTTCGCAACATCGGCCGAAAACACCCGGCGAATAGCGCAGGCTTTTCCTTCGCGGATATCGCCAGAGTCGTCGTCGTCGATATCCAGAACAAAGTCCTTCATTGTTTCTTCAGTTTTCTCTGCACCCAAAATGTTGCATGCAGCACCAGTTACCTTGGCGGCTGCTTCTCGCACMGACTCGTCAGAATGACGAATTAGGGACGTGCTTGCCTCTAGAGCRGATGGGATGCTATCTGGCAGCTTRGATTTCTTACCACCCTTTGCCAACACGACAGCAAGGGCTTCCAGAGTTGCGGTTTGAACCGCGACAACACCCACACCGTCGTCTCCRGAAGAGTCTCTTCCCAAAGATCCAGCGACGAGTTCCTTGATCAATGGATCCACCCGTGTCGACAACGGCATGAGAAGCCCGAGAGCATTGATTGCCTCTATTCGGACCTGGCGGGAAGGATCGGAGAGCGCCTTGACAAACGTCGTCTGGAAYTGGGGCACAAATGCTCGRAGGGCGGGGCCACCCTTGACAAGAATGAGCCCTAGTGTCTGTAGAATAGCGATCTTGACGTTAGCTGGGTTTCGATCGCCTACGATACGAAGCAATGGCCCGGTCATCTTGATGATAAGAGGGCCAGCAAGGAACTTATTCGCAGTCAAGTTGATTACTTCGCCAAGCCCGGCAGCTGATGCTTCTCGYACGGCCGGTGTTCCATAAAGGATACCTCTCTGGTAAATCGGGAGCAGCGGCTCGAGACCTGACAAAAATGAGGACAGAGGGGGAATCGGATTAGCCAAAAGATATCGCAAGAAACGGATATGACGAGTGTGATCAAGCGATAAGTGATTGGTGGAATAATCAAAATGGAAGACTCACCTTTTGGAATGTTAAACCCTGGAAGAAGGAATTCTCCATCTCCGACACCACCTTTCCTTCTCCTGGCATCGCTAACCATACTGGCAATGATGTTCCTCATGTACTCAATATCATCCACAAGCACTTCTGCAGGAACAGATTTCGACAACGCAGCGAACGCCTTGTTTGCGGCCTTGACAACGTCCTTGTTTTCATCGTTAAATCTATGAATAAGCTCACGGATGATGATASAATTGAGATCATAAAAGTCCTTGGCCTCTTTACCTGTTAAGAGAAAGCAAAAAAAGTTATAATTCGATACCAGAGTGACAGAATTTTTTAGTATCTCATATGACAAAAACATATGACAAAAACAATTGACAAAAACAATATTATCTCTGAATGCCTTTCTTATCCACTCGAGGTAATTAATCGCGGCATTTACGACAAACAAGGACAAAMCGTAGAATCCAAGTAACTTACGTGCYGTGACAATAGCTCCYAACATCCAACAACTTTCTTTTCTTAGCTCTGCCTTATCGCTTGTGCAATTCTTTGTAACCTCGGAAACTAGCTTGTTTACTCCAGCCTCGTCTCCATGTTCGAAAACAGATTTTGCACAATCTCGAACCGCTTCGATTTGTGCTTTATCATCATTACCACTCGAGAGATCTTGCAATAGAGCAGGTATGATGTGATTGAAGTGGAAATAGAGGGTTTCACTTGTTACGGTTGCAATACTTGCAATAGCCTTTGCGTGACATATTGTCATTGGTTGCTGTATGAGCCTTGGGATAATATAAGGAAGAAGATCCTTACTTCGGATACTCAAGATTCCAGTTAGTCCATTCATGGCACGTTCACTTCGCTGTTCGTCTTCGTCCGCGCTTTCAAGCGCCACCATAAGTGATGGTACAACCTCATCCATTGCTACATTACCAACCAACTTATACAAGTTTTGAAAGCTTTCGGCCGCCATGGCTCTAACACCATCATTATCATCACAAATTGCATCTTGCACAACTCGAACAATAATATCAAGGAATCGAAGAATCTGGTCTTTTGTAGAAGAAAGAATAACTTCGGATAGACCCACGCATACTCCMCGCCTTGTGTTATGATCTCCTTCGTAYAACGAGTTACGTAGGACAGGAACAACGTTGGGAAGAACAGAATCTCCAAGTTTACGAACGATATCTCCGAGACATTTTCCGGCTGTATCAGTTTTCTCGGCATCTCCGCTTGCCAAATCTCCGACAACTCTGCTAACCAAGACCTGGAGAATTTGTCGCAGGGTTCGGGCTGTGACGCTGACAACTGTCTTCCACACTTGTATTGCTGCATGACGAACAGCAGATGCACTATCACTTCTTGCAAKGTAGATATCACTAAGTACTTGATTTCTTGTCTTGATTCCCAAAACYTGCGTAATTTGTGCCTGAGCTCTTTCAGCTTTTCTAATGTCGTCTTGGGTGTCTCCGTCTGTCCGTAAGACAGTGGTGCCTCCAATCATACTCAACAAATCACCGAGAAGCATGAGCGACGACAAACGGATTCGATAGTCCTCGTCAGTCATACCATTTTGCAATATAGGTAGAATCTTATCAAAGTGAACCTTGCCGTGACTTCGGATCAAAACGCGACCAGCTTTCATTGCCACTTCCCGTACTTGCTCATTTTCGTCCGATAAACCACTGATGAGAGCTGGAAGACTTTCATCTAACATCGWAGTAAATCCATGCCCCATGGCTGGCGGAAGGAAACATAATACCCAGAGAACACCTTCCCGCGTACTATGGGATGGGTGACTTGAAAGTGGCAATATGTCGTCCAACATCAACGCCTCAACAACAGCATTTCCAGAAGCAATCAATACCTCAGTCAAACCTTGAGCAGCTCCACTGCGTTCCGCAGAACTCAATTCCTCCAATCTCAGTTGTTCTAACAACCATGGACGAAGATCGGGCAGAGCATCTTCACCCAGCCCTCTCGTTAACGATCCTAAAGCTTTTGCAGCAATGCTTCTCACATCGGGGATAGGGTCAAGTAGGCTACCTTTCAGATCTGGCATCAAAGTAGGAATGTAGGGAATGAAATCTCGTGGATCATTAATCATCGTACAAATGTTTCCAGTGATAAGAGCACCATATCGTTTCGTAGTAGCTGCCCTATCGCGAAGACCACGGTGAAGAATTGGTACAATCAAAGCAAGACTCGGAGCATCAATCGCATGTAAGAACTCTGTTTCGATTAGAGCTTCAAGAGCTGAAAGAGTCTTGTTGGCAGGATCCGTTAGAGCCTTCAGCAGTTTCGGACTGATATCACGGATCTCGGGATTGCGAATGACACTACTAATCTCGTCAAGAGCTCCTTGAGCACTTCCTTTGACTTTTGGATGAGTGTCAGCGTAGGCTTCAGTGAGCTTTGGGACAACCTTGGGTAATGCCGAAGCAAGCTGTTTCGGYGCAAGATGGCTCATCGCACCAAGCATGTCAATAGAAGCTTGCTTAGTCCTCCATGAGCTGTCGTTGAAAGCAGTAAGAACTGCAGGCAAAACTAATTTTACTCCATGTGCGGACAACTTGCTCATGATTACCCCCACAGTCTTGGATGCTGCTTTCCGTACCTCATCGCTTCCATCACCGAATGCTTTCAATAGTGAAGGTAGCAACACAATTACATAGGGTTCGAAAAGAAGACCAAGTCTGGTGCACAACAATTGGATTGCAAACAATGAACCCTCTTTGTTGCTTGATGAGCCTTCGGCGCAAGCTTCTTCGAGCCTTGTGACTATACCGAACTTCTTTAGAGAGGCAATGCCACTCCCCTTCACCGCCGCAGCAATTCCATACGCACCACCGTGCCTAGTTGCCTGTGAGTCTCCTTCCAAACAAACAGCCACCAGTTGATCTAAAATTTCTTCAATTCTTGCCTGCGTGTTTCCCTTCTTCATGAGCTTGGTCAACGCATCAGCCACACTCGCTTGAACATCTTCATTCGGCGTCTTCAGTGAATTGATTAGCATATCAACAGAGTTGTCAATCTTCATGGCATTTTCAGGACCTTTCAGGTGCAGAGCCACAGATCCCAGTGCCACGACGGCTCCTTCTTTTCTGCGATTCGATGATTCTGTGTTTTCAGCAATTTTGGTTTTGGGTAAGTCATCAAGAGCCTGGGAGTCTGCGAGTCCATTCTTCAAAATACCGTCGATATGCGGCAAAAGGAAAGCAATGGCTTCGTCAGATGCTCCATATGAAACAATAATGTCCTTCAAMGCGTTACGTGAAGTATTCTTCACATCTTCATTTCCGTCTGCGATACCGTAAGCCATGAGGAAGGATGTAAGTAGTTTTAGAGTATCAGTATCCATCTCTAGCTCAGCGCTGGGAAACGCAGCAAGGACTCGAAGTACCCCAGTTCTGATAGAAACCTTCTCTGGTGCATCCTCTTCTGCAGGTGTTGTCTTTGGTCCAATTTTAAACTGGTCTTCGAGTGCAGCTTGATCCAAGGTTCTCTCTTGCTTTGGTTTCAACATGGCTGACGTCATCTTTTTCGTCTTTTTCGAAACTTTTTTTGGTTTTGGTTGACCTATCGCTGCCAACCCTAATGGAGATTTCTTGACAGTTTTCTTCTTCAATTTCGGAAGTGCAGGTGCTTTTGCTTTTGGTGGAGCAGGTGTTGGGAAATTTGCCTTCGGAAACGCTCCAGCTCCCGATGCCGGCTTTCCTGCACCTTCGGGTTGAGGGCATGAATCTATGTACGAATTACAAAGCTTCTTGAGATTTCTGTTGACACCTTTTGGGTGAGCTTTCATACCAAAAGCGTATGCTTTCGCAGCGGCAGCAGCTATTCCAGGGTTGCTACTATGYAATAGAGGGAGAAGAGGAACTGCATACATCGGTGAGGGCGGCGGTAGTGTTTCGTCCGTTTCATTTTTGCTGTTCATTATATTCCATGTCTTTCTTGCTTCTGCACGAATGGATTCATCATCCTCAAAACAATTCAGCCAGACCCTATTCTCAATCAGAGGGTTATTTTTCACGATCTTTTTGTGACTCGAAGCAATTGATCCTAAGGCAATCATAGCAGCTACGCGGCAGTTTTTTTCGCCTAATGCACCTCGTTCGTCCAAGAGCGGTGCCAGCTCAGCAGTCGTAAGTGCCGGGCCAGATTCATTATCTTCATCCGTGGAATAACAAGCCACTAAAGTCTCATAAGGGTCAGGATCAACGAATGCTTTTGCACGATCATGTTTGAGTAGTTCAAGGACACTTGTTACCATATCCGCGCGTAGTAGCTTAACATTTTCATCGGCATCGTCTCCAACAAGCAACACTGTATGTCTCTCCAATACACGAAGGGCTCCTTCACACCCTGGGACAGTTCGCGGACCCATCAAGGCAGCACGAATAATCGGAAAAAGGAATGCAAAAGAAGGGCCAGACAATTCTTCTTGAAATTCATCCATTTCGAAAACAGCATTAGCAGCTGGCTCGCATGGTGTGGGAAGAGCATGAACAATAAATCTAGTAGAGGTATCCGAAGGTTTGTCTTCCGTTTTTGCCTCRGATTTTTCAGGATTTTTGCAACTGATGGTTAAAGCTGTTGCCATCATGGGAGCATATTCCTCTTCAATTTCATAAACGCATGCAGCCAAGGAAGTCAGAGTCTTGGAGAGTCTTTCTTTCATTTCATTGAGATTGTCGGTAGCAGGACAATCTAGAATCGATAACTGAAGAACGGCAGGCGAGAGGGTCGGYAAACATGAGTTTCCGATTTCGATATCAGAACTAACGAGAGACTCGATTGATGTCAGTAGACGATAGCATTTCCCCTCGATCAATGTTGTAATTTCCCGTCTTTTTTCATCTTGTTTTTCAACCAWYTTTCTGTCATCCGCCGAAAGTGTCGAACTTTTTTCAGTGGAAGCTGATTTTTTCTTTGCCAACTCTTTTTTGATCTGAAGCTCCCATTCTTCGTCTTCGGTCCTCCTGCTTTTTCCGGTATCCTTCGTAGGCACGTTTGTCTTTTCTTTCAAGTTATCYTCAACGTGAAGAGTACCCATAGKACTCGTATACAAAGCAATATCATCAGTCAAAAGCCCATCGATCTCACACGTAATAGGAACCAACCCATCGGCAAGCCGCGTAGATATCCCATTCGTCAAAACATCCATAGCAAATGCAAAAGGTTTCATATCGTCATCCTCAGGGTCATCAGACAAGGGGCTAAAATTAGATGCGGCGTTACCAAGGGAAATCAAGAGACTCTGCGAAGCCAGGTGTAAGCTTTCRCTGATGGCGACTTCCTTGTCMGTGTAACTGGCAGCTGATGCTTGCTCAGCGACTATTTCAGAGATGGTTGACTTAAATTCATTTTGATTTCCACAAGACACCACGAGAGCCTTTAGTGCTGTGGTTGTGTTCTCTACTAATGCACTACGTTCTCCATCTTCCTCTTCATCTTCAGCATCCACGGTTTCTTGAGAAGTTCCCAAGTGCATCAAGATCAGAGCTTTTGCCATTGACCCCGCCGAAAGAGATCGAGTAGAAAGCATTCCAGCAATTTGGCGTACGGTATCTAMMGAGACAGTACTAGCACTGCCCGATTCCACAGATTGTTCATTAACACAGACGTAGAGTGCCTCGATCAGTGGGATAGCAATTGATTCATAGTCCAAAACAGTTCGAAGTGTCGATTCAATCGAATCACTCGGACTTTTCTTTCCCCTTGCAACAGGATAGGATGTGCAATAGGCCAAGGCACGAACACTGGAAGAAGATGCTTTCATCTTACCCTGCTTTATGTTGGTACTAGARGCAATCTTTGTGAACATCGAAATAATTTGAGGCAAAACTAGACCTACAATTGAGTTTGATGACACGGCATTGGTKGCTGCTTTTCCGTATACAAAMGTGGTCTTTCCAATAGACATCGAACCCGCCGAAAGGGCTTTCTCAATAAGGGGTGATAATTTGGATGACGAAACTCCAACATGTACCAAGCTTAGGTAGATAGCCAGTAAGCCGTCCACAGGTGCTATTGAAGATGACGATGCATGTTTTTTGTTTGCCTGTTCAATGAATGCTTCCAACCCCTTCACAAATTTTGGATCCTTCCAAAGGTCCAGCACAATATTCTCCATGGTGTCGGGATTGATTTGCTGGACCATGGCCCCGATATTCTCCACGGTATCGGGTCCATTCTTTGCAATCACGGGTTTGCGAACAAAAGTTAAGGCGTCATCATAMCCTTTGTCACCACTGCCCACACCATTCTTTCTCGCGATGACAATCCATGAAATCAAAGCTTGTAGGCCCTGTTCTCGATTTTGCTTCGCTGCTTTGGCCTCTTTAGCCAATGGCACGCCAACTCCGGATAGCACTGCCGAAGCTGTGCTCTTCTTCACTTCAATCGAACCTGTTGCTGTTATGTTGTTGCCAATTTGATAAAGTGTGTGGTATACAATTTGCCTCTGGTGTGGTAGGGYCAGGCCTTTTGTTTCGGCAACACTATCTAMTAGCTTCGACAAACTTTCCTCCTGCTCTTGATCAATGACGGCTTTCGCAATGTGCTGTAAAATCGAAGAAGAAAGGTCCCGAACTTTTTGCTTGGGACTTTTCAAAAACTTGCACAACACTGTTAAATATTCTTCGACTACAATCTTCGACGGTCCTATAGCAGCTGCATTTGCAAACCGCATGAAGCCCTCTACCATTGGTAATAAACTTTCGGGTTTCGCCTTGAGTTTCAGCAAGAGAGGAGGGCCGACAATATCTTCCCAAGAGGTCGGCGTCATGTTCTCCAAGAYTGATCGGCATAGCTTCGAGTCACCAATCGTCGCTACGGGGTCCGTGTTCAAGGCAATCGTCACAAACTGATCCCAATCGGTGGTAGCTGCGAATACTAGAGAGGGAATACCCAGTGATGACTCGTTCGCTTTTGCGATGTCTGCAAAGATACTTGCGCCGCTGTCACCAAGTTGTCGTTTGCAGTCTTCTACGATCTTTCCGTTCGAACACTTTTTCAGTAACGTGCAGAGACCCAAGCATAATTTTTTTCGAACATCTTCATCGTCCTCTTCGTTAATAATAGCAACGCAATATAGTTTGGATATTCTTTGATTGGCGAACTTTCCAGCGCACTTCAGACCTAGTAAATGAAGAAAGATGAATTTGTCAGATGGGAAGTGACAAMGTTGTGATRAAGAAGTCGCAAAAATCAGGACAACAAATGTGCCTTCTCTTGAAACCTACGCACCTCCGTGATCGGCGAGACTTCGGCGGTTGTCTGCATCGYCGGAAAGAAGTTCCGTTGCATTCTCTACGAGACTTTCTCGCTCGTCTTCTGAAATACTATCYGGCCGCGACGACGCCAAATCGGTAATCAGATCGATGAGGGACAAKTCGTCGTTGCTCCCGTCGTTGGATTGATCKTCTCCCTCCATCTTTGTCTTTGAAGCAGCGGTTTGATACAATTAGGATCGGCACAGATCGTTCGAGTAGAGCAATGCTTTATTCTTCAGAGGTGATAGATCGTTCGATACCACGACCAACGTATCTCGGCAAAAGACTTCTATCGCCGTATTCCGATAACGCAACGTCCCGCAAACAGATTTCTTGCTCGGACATTCGAACCGGTAGTAGYATGATTTCTTCGTTATCACAGTACGTACGGTAAGACGCAAACCGTACGAGTACTATCGTCATGTAAAGGCCCTATCTCACCCAAACATGGTCACCAATGAAACATGAAACGTGCCGCGCTAAAGCGATGAGAAAAAACTGCCTTACCGTACTACTTGGTACACCACCAAACACAAAAAACCTGTGGGGATCAGGATCTTCTAGATGCCTGTCCTTCGTACGTCAAAGTATTCAAGTGCGAGTACTTCAGTGGATACCACCATCCCTACTACGCTACAGTCTACGAGTCAGGTTCAGACTGTACATAAAACCTACCGTACGAGCACAAGAGCACAGAGATCAGAGATCAGAATGCTCATACTCGTACTAGTACATACGAGTCATACATGATCCATGTATAATGTATGAAAAACCGATCCAGTAAAAAATACCGTACAGAATCACTCTGTGTGTACTTCCAATTCAATACCTGGTACTGGAAAGCACGTAAGGGCAGTATTACCGAATCTTCCTCMAGAAGCGTACAAAATGCAAGTAGGGGTAAATATGCATAACAAGCGATAAGCGACGATGGCACGACACGACAGCAGTGGAGCGTGAAACGGGCAACGTATAACTTCTTTCCAGTGAAGCAGTGCGACAGCAGATTTTTYATGAAGCGAATTTTGTTGGTTGGGGATTCCGACATTGCCTATTGGCCAAAGGAATTGTTCCCAACGCCGTGGGAGGGCGGAAACGATTGCGACACGGAATGGGACCAGACCCTCGTGAGCGGGCATTCGGGTGCAACGCTAGCCGAAGTGGTTCCGCATTTGCGAACGATTATCGAGGAATCTCGCACCCTACGTCACAGCAACACCGCTAGTAATGCAGAATCAAGATCCCAAACGTCGTCGTCGGATGCACTCGTGGTCGTGGCCTGTGCCGGTGAAAACGACATTGGGGAGGGGCTCTCTCTGGGAAAGAGCCTCGACGCGATGCAGAAATTCTTGGACCTCGTTTTCCTCGCCGAGGATGGCATCGGAAATAACAGCACTGTCAGCAGTCAAACCACRMCCCACGACCGATACCTCGTCTTTTTGGGTCCCAAATTTGAGCCCTGGCTCCAGCACGATCCCTCCTACAAAAAAAAGTACGAAGCCATGGCGAGGGCATTCCGGCACTGTCTGCAGGACTACAGCGAACTGGATGGAAATTCTGCCCACGGCCGCATCCGCTTTGTGGATTGCTTGACCATGTTTTGTGGCGAAACCGCCAATGTACCCGGAGCTCGGCTCTGTGGACGCGCCGAAGCAGACCCGCGCTATTTTGCTTCCGATCAGCTGCACCTGAACAGTCAAGGCTACTCGATGTGGAAGGATGTCGTYGAGAGCCAGATTCGARGCCTCCTTTCGCGATCGAAGCAGTCTCGAACTCCAACAATGGGTTGATAGAGGAAGGCTATTCTGTGTAAAAGGATGTTGACGAAATCTAGGGACGAGGGATCTGCTCGTTACTAGATTCGGAATGGTCGTCGACGCAACTTCCAAGATAGGGGTTTCATAGAGGGACTGATGRGCGGATGAATAAACGGAGTGACAGATCAGCTGTTCATTCACTCCRCGCCCACGAAGAAATTGCGTGCATCAAAGAAAATAWCTCGGAGTTGGAACAGAACGGAAAGCGAATCAAAGCGTTGGTCCTCTGACAAAGAAGCTGCTTTCCAGCGCAAGGTCCATTTGATTTCGGTCTCGAAAGTGTGGCATGGCTCCTGTACCATCGACGGTGGAATCTATTTTTTCTGACYAACGACAACTGGTTCCACCTATGCCCGCTTGCGAAGGAATCATTGATCAATCAATCGATCGATCGATCAAAGAAGAAATMGTAAAATTGAGGGCGAAGCACGTGTACACAATGAATTTGTGACGTAAAAGCCCGACGATGATATACTCAAACACAGTGTGTGTTCGAACCGTTGCCATGCTGATAACTGCCATGAGTTGTGGGTATTATGATTCCAAGGTCTGAAGATAGTAACGTTTGTAGTATTGATCTTGCTTTCGCAGCGAGAATTTTTTACAGACACTATTTTTTATCATCCGCAATATTTCTGGTGACGAATGAGRGAGATCTTCCCTGCAGCAGTGCAATAAATGAGTATTAGACGATTCACTTGCGGCTRCTACCGAGGAACATTGCTTATTCTTTTTCTTGTTCTCTGTGACGATGACCTATAGGTCGGTGAGCTTGCCGGGGATGATGCAAAGCCACGGAAGAGGTCGCAATCCGTACCGCAGTAGTACTAGCTACTCAACRGCATGATGAACGGAAACTAACACAATAATATTGATAATAAAAATAGCTTCCGAAAGGATGACGTGATGCTATTGTTTTGTTACTAAGTAGCAGGATCGTAACGACTACAGTTGTAATAGTATTTTTTTCGTTTTACTGGAATGCTTCCATGCTTCCAGATTTTTACTGTACTGCATCACTCGGAAGCAAATCGGGACTCATCTGAGAATTCTGACGCTTCTCTAACGGGAACCATGTCGATTTCAATTTTTTCGAAAAAAGTTAGATTCCCAGATCCCCCTCTGGGTAACGAAAATTGTGATCAGTTTTGATCACAAAAAAATGTGATCAGAAATAACAAATTTGTGATCAGGTTTTTGTGATCAATCTTGATCACAAATTCGAACTGTCTTGTGTACATTTTGTACTAGTCCCGTTTTTATATAGGATCTCAATACCCTAATATAAATAATAACAGTATTTTTACATGTTTGTACTACTACGAATAGTACACCAGTCCTGTATTACCAACATAGTAATAACGCGACGCGCTAATATATATAAATATATATATATGAATATTTATATATATATTTATATCATATAAATCGAATATAAATATTAATGTAATAATAAAAGTAAATATTAATTCTAATCCGTTGGAAAAAATGTGATCAAAACTGATCACAAAAAATTGTGATCAAGAAATTCATCAATTTTGTGATCATTTCTGATCACATTTTTTTGTGATCAAAACCGATCACATAATGAAAAAAGGGGACCGGAGAATTTAATTTTTTCGAAAAACATCGAAATCGACATGGTTCCGGGACGGGAGAGAAACATCCACCCTCCAGTCGTGGAAGCTCAAAAAGTCGTCAAATCGTTAGGCGCGAGGTCGGAAATCCGGAAATCCTTCACTTGGTCGTGAATCTTGTAGACTACTCCAAGTAGTAAGTATGAGTACGTACTGTTGTCGAGTTCGGTTCCCCGCAACACAAAATTAATTGTTTCGATTGATTTCGATAGATTTGGAGCGCACCTCTCTTGCTCGCTTTTGATACTAGTATTTCCCACGTGCCGGTTCGGTTCTGCCCCTAATTCTATCTAGCACCATGGCATCGTCTCTTGGAGAACGAATCAGCAATGGCCAGAACCTGGACGATTATACCATCGAATACTACGACTACGACTACGACTACGACATGACTGACGAGAAGAGAGACGGACAGGATGAATTTGAACGATACAATCAGAGACTAAAGAGTTACAGTTTCGTCAACGTCCAAACCGTGGAAGAMGACGACGACGATAGTGGCGATGAGTACACYTACGAAGAAGAGACCATCGAGGTGACAATGGGCGATACCACGTTCGGYGGTGACGACAACGACGATATGGATTCCACCGCAGTGCCTCCACCCCTTCCTGCCTACCGTGCCAACACCACCACTCCAAAAGCATCCATGCCCGGGGCATCTACAACATCGGCTTCGATGAACACTGCTCCGGCCGGGAAACCGATAGCAGTCGAGGTGCCGGCCTCTCCGATCGCCSGCGCTTCCGKAAATCCCGTGRCCGCTTCCCAMTTCTACGGGACCGAATCCAGGCACAAAACCAACGAAAGCAACTTCAGCCAAAAGGAGGAATCGCCCTCTGTTGTCGATTGCCTCTCGCCCTCRCAGCAGCGCGCAAGATCCGCCAACGCGGCCGGCCTCTCGGAACTGTCCAAGCAGCTGCGGATTCTCCAGGCCAAGAACGAGTCGCAATCCGTCGACATCCACCGCCTKGAACGCCAGCTACGGATCCTGGCCGACCTGCAGGGAATTTCCGTCGCCAACCTACGGAAGGCCCTAGAGGACGCCTGTGCGAGCGAGGCCTTTGGAGAGCTCCAGAACCGTGTCGCGAAGCTCAAGCACGAGCTGGAGGCGGCCACCCTGGCCAAAAAGGCGGAGCTGCGAAAGGACGCCATGGCTCCCCACATCGCCAACCTCGAGCTGCGGGTGGGCGAACTGGAAGAAGTCGAGGAAAAACAGACCCGGGAAATCCGGAAACTCTACGACGATCTCCGCGAGGAACGGGCCAGGTCGATGCGGCTCGAGTCGGAACAAGAGCCGCTGAAACAAGCGCTCAAGGACATGATCCTAAAGTGCCAGAGCGAAACGGCGCGGGCCAAAAAGCTGGAGGAGGGCTTCCACAAGCAGGTCCACGACATGCGGAATCTCCAATCCAAGAAAATGCAAGAGGCCGGAGCCWACGCAACAAAGGTTCCAATGGAAATGGCCACCGAATACGAACACATGGTTCAGTTGCTCAAGAAGAAGGACGAGGAGCTCAAGGACGCAAGAGCCAAGCTGCACGCAGAAGAGATCAAGCGGGCAAAATTACTCAAGGATGCCGAGGAACGTGCCCGACAAGCCGAAACAGTCCTGAAGGTCGAAAAAGACAAGTTCGCGATTACYGTCAAGGAACTGGAAGAYGCCGACGGCCAGAGCGGGCTCCGATTGGCCCAGTTCCGGGCCCGGTTTGCCGTACAGGACGAACGCATCGTAGACATGGGACAACAGCTCGATTCTCTCTACACGGGATTCACGCTGCTGAAAGAAGAGATCGATTCGGAACGCGGCAGGCACGAGGCCATGATGAGCAACCTCAACGACGCCGATGCCGAAATCGCTCGACAGACCAACAAGGAGCAAGAAAAGACCAACAACGTCCCGAACCGAGACAATAGGCAAGGCGGTCTAAGTCATGCCAGTCCATCGTTCGAAGACGAATCGGTTCCCCGGTTCATCAACACCTCTCCCGGTGTGGAGTATGGTCARCACGCMGWTGTAGCGATGGCCCCGGTCTCACCAGCAACGCCGGTCACGGCCCGGGAGTATGCTAGCCCGTACGTTCACCCCCACATTGGCCCGGCACCGAGGAGCGAAGCCAGCGAATACAACTATGCAGACGAGACCCCAACCACCTACGCAACGGCGCTTCCCTACAATCCGTCACCCACGAGGACGCCATCCACTTGGGACCTCTTGTTGCCCAATGGCCGCAGCCCATCCGGACGAAGGGATCGTTCCCGGGAGGCCCGCGCTGCCTCTCACAACRACTCCCCCCTTCGGTCGGAGGCCATGGATCAGTTCGAACGGGATCGGGGGGATGTGGATCTATCGCTGTACCCGATGATATCCGGGACGCTCATCGTGGAGAGCAATACTATGYTGCGCAGGTGGAAGCCGAAGCACTGCAAAATCTACATGCGGGGAGAGGGCTACCAGTGGGAGGTTGGTCCCAAGAGGTCGTACCCGCTCGAATTCGGGGTTTCMAAGGTGGAATTCCATCCGAACCACCCGTTGTCCTTTGTGGTGTATCTGGATCCTTCCTCGGAATGCGCTCCCGTCATCCGTGCCGCCGCAGAGAGCGAGCGGGAATACCACAGCTGGATGGCGGCACTGTACAAGGCAACGAGCGGGGTCGAGTACCAGGGAGGCCAGTCGTCGGACAATCCATCCCCGCTTTGCCCACCAAGCGTTTCAGACTGTGGTAGGTCCTCATTGTATCCCACCTTGCCCCAAGCGTCGAGCGGGCAGGTCGTTCAATTGGGGGCGGAGGACCAGGAGGCCGCCGACCTGCAGCGGGTTCTCGAGCTCTCGAAACACGAAACGTAACCCCTAGAACCCAAAGCGTGCGGATGCATTGTWAATGATTGTTCGACACCAAAATTCCACGGGGCATTTTTCATGTTGTCCGGAGGGAAAGAATGATTCCTGTCGGTGTCGGACAGAGGGAAAAGGCGACCCTTCTGGGATGCGTCGTAGAAAATAATATCAACTCGAATGAATAATATCTAATTTTACACCAGGATGCTAACAGTTTTTAATCACCTGCTCTAGGCGCTGCTCTCCTCGGGCGAAGGAGGAGCCKGGGTCTCGACCGGTTTCTCGATCTTGAACTCAACGCCACCGAGTTGTTCGCTGATTTCCCAGAGCTKCTTGGCCTTTGCCTCGTCGTTGGCAAAAGCAGGGAGGTTCTTCGCCTTCAGATCCTCGTAGAATGCCCCCTTCTTGAGCGCTCCGTCGGCTCCGGCTGCCAGGTACACCTGAGTRGAGGCCCCCTGCGGGACCGTCAGCGTGAACTTGGAAGCGGTGTTGAGGAGGAAGGACTCGACCGGCGACAGGGTGATCTCGTTGGTCTTGAGCTTTTCCCATTTCTCTTCCCCGGCGATGTTTCGGCCGAGATCGGTCTGGACGGCACCGGGGTGGAGCGTCACGGCGGTCAGCCACGAGGAGTCGCCGCTTGCGTCGGCTCGGCGCTGGAGCTCCTGGGTGAAGAGAATGTTGGCCAGCTTCGACAAACCGTACGAGGACCAGGCACCGTATTTTTTCTCACCGTTGAGGTTGTCGAGGTCGAACTTTCCACCGGTGAACTGGTACGCCTCGGACGAGACGTTGATGACGGTGGCCTTGCTGCGCGAAAGGAACGGAAAGAGCCCGGCGGTCAGCACGAAATGCCCGAGGTGGTTGGACTGGAAGGTGCGCTCGAAGCCGTCCTTTGTGAGTTGTCGGTCGGGGATGGCCATGACCCCGGCGTTGTTCATCAGCACGTCGATGTCTCCCAGGCCGAGTTTTTTGTACGAGTCGGGGAAGGCCTTGACCGATGCCAGATCGTCGAGATCCAAGACGAGGCTGAAAACCTTGGAACCGGTTACGCTTTTCTCGGTCAGGTACGACTGAACTGCTTCTACGGATTTCTCTCCCTTCGCTACGCTTCGAGCGGTCAGAACGATCGTTGCTCCCGCTGCTGCCAATCGCTTTGCGGATTCCTGCATTCCGAGGCAAAGGGTGCGATGAGATTCGATTGGGTGATTCGAGTCCATCAAAGTGTGAGTCGACGTTCAATAASAAATGGGAAAAGAGGTTCGCGTCGGAATCTGTCGAAGCGTATCTGTCGAAGCGTATCTTACCAATCCCAATCCAGTGCTTCCACCGGTGATGAGAACAACCTTGTCGGYCAGAGATCCTGCGGGCGGTTCGTAGGGSCCTTTGCTGGCAGCGGCGTTTCTCTCGATRGCTACCGCCGCCCCTGCGGCCGTGGCCGTGGTTCCCACTACCAATCCTCCTACCGCACCRGCGATRAAGGATTTGCGGCTGATCTCCTTCACGATTTTCTTTGCTGGAGACGGAGGAAAGCACGACCATCCCTCTACGTCCGTAGCGAAAAGACCAATASACGAAACCGCCAAGACGACGGGGAGGCACTTGAAGACGTTCATGGTTACTGTTGCGGTSGCGGTTGCGGTCTGCTCTTTGGTTCTATTTTTGTGGAACAATTCCAATAGATAAAAGGAGTAAAGTGCGAAGTACCAGGTACTATCAATCGACAGACTCAGCAGGGCGGGTGATCTACAGATTTGAAACGGAGCGTCCGAACAAAACGTTTTACGTTGGTCGTTGTACGGTACCTGGTACTATTCGAGATGCATTCCAACATTCCCACGACCATCATTCATCTTCGTCAACTCATTTTTCTCCGGTCCCGAAATGGGAGTGAGTGAGTCAGTCGGTCGAAATAAGTACTCGTATGTACAGTACGTACGGACGTACCAGCATGTAGGAATTTAGGAATAGAAATAGTAGTCCTCTCATTTGAGCCGGGTTGGTTTCAGTCATGAATGTGTTCTTGTTCTTCATCTTCAACACTTTTAAAAAGTGGTACCGGTATGGCTKCATCGAGTCAGAAAACAGCTTGATTCCTAGCATACCACAATAAAGACAGCAGAAGGTTGTCAAAAAGAAGAATATTTAACAAAACTTCAGGACAGCAGGTAAATCTCTTGTTGTTCTTCTTCTTTCCTTCTTGTTGCTGCTGGTGGCTGCTGGGGGTGAGCAACAAGAAGAAGAACACCACAACAGGAGGTTCTTGTTACTAGGTGAATCACGAACTGGTGCCTTCTTGTTTGTATATTGGGGTAAGAGCCTCCCTCCTGAAATAGGCTGCAGATGAAATCTCTGAGCCCCTGTTGTATCATGGCTGTAGTATTCCTTTATCTTGTTCTGCTTCTTCTTGTGCTACTCCTACTCCTAATAGTATTTCCTCCTCTGCACAAAAATATGAGGAGGAAGCTTGTCCTCAACTTCTACCACATACTCCTTCACCCTACATGGGAAGCCACTGGCCTTGAGTTCATTTTTGAAATGCTTCTGGAAGAGCTTCAGACGATCACCATCAAATGAAAAAGCTTGTTGCTGATAGTAGTTAGTGSTGGTTGCTCAGTTGTAGCACCAGCAAGAGTGATTAGTGAGTAGATATTAACTAAACCTGTAYGCGACAGTTTACTTGCCTTCAAAATATAACTACTAAAAGTGGTTGCAGAATAGGAACAAAATCATATCGTGACRTATAAAATAATGTTTGTATGTTTTGAGGATCAACTACAGCTTGCAAGAAATGTATCTCAGAACACATGCACCATGATACATTCTCACTAATAACAACGGSAACGACAAGATCGGCAGTACCAACATCAAATATTCAGGTCCAGATTACCAAAAATTTAGTTCAGGCGCAGAGGAGGTCTTAGTGCGGCGGTGACCGTTCGCAGCTACCGAMATGGACTTCATTCTTGCACCAGGTTGTTTGAAAGCAATGCCATCATAGTTTCGGACATTGAATAAGCCACCAACTTSGACCTCGTGGCGTTCGAAATCAGCCTGTGGGAGGACAGATTCTCTGTGAACCTTGTAACGTTCCTTCTTCTCAGTTTGAATCTTGACTTCGTTCTTGCTTTCCGGTTCAATAAGTTCGTCGCTCTCGATGATTTCACCGGGCGCATCACCTATGGCTTTTCGGAACCAAATCTTGCCCAAGTCAACAATAACGAAAGCAAGAATGTTGAAAACCCAGATCCAGAGSAGACTCATTCCGGGGAGCTCCAAGGCGTATACTCCAACGATAGAAACGATGATGCAAGTGAGAATCACACTGATGATCAACGAAATGCTGGGCATCGAAAAGAAGAAGAAGGATGGGGCGCGAACCGAAAAGATGGCTAGTTCTGAAACAATCGTCAAGTGTACCCAAATAAAAGCTGCGGTTGGTCCTTTGGAATCAAGGACACATTCACTGAAGTCAATCATTTCAGTTTCCTTTTGAAGACCAAGACCAAAAATAAAAATCAGAGTCATGGCGGTATGAAAAAGCCCGTAGTAGAGCGACGTTAGAATCAACTTCGTGGTGTTGGGGAGCTGAGGCTTGGCAGTGGCATCAGCGTTATCGTACGCAACAGGAAGCATCGAGATATCATTGAGMAGRGCAAGTACAATGATAAGGATGGAGTCGACAACACAACCCTCTCCAGCAAAAACAATGATGGACAAAACCAGGACTAGAATTGCTGACGCTGCCATTCGGTACACCACGTAGGACTTGATTCTGGCAAAAATTCGACGCGACTCTAGAACTGCACCATAGATTGGTCTGAGTCCGGACTCGGTTAGAATGAGGTCAGCGGCATTGCGAGCAGCATCTGTAGCTCCCTCAACAGCAATGCCAACCTGGGCAGCAGACAGAGCAGGCGCATCGTTCACACCATCTCCTGTCATTCCAGTAACCAATCCAAACTCATTTTTGAGTGTCATCACGACTTCACGTTTGTCACTGGGCAAAACTGCACCAAAACCATCAGCAGCAAGAATCATTTCGTTCCTCGTGGAAGGACTTTCGGCAGCGCGGATTTCTTGACCAGCGTGCATATCAGTGCCAAGACCAATCAAACGACATGTTTCTTTTCCAACGTTCACGTGATCTCCGGTGATCATTTTCACAGAGATGTTAGCGTGGTGCAAAGACGCGATAGTGGCGGGTGTATCTTCGCGAGGAGGATCGAGCATCGGCATGAGACCTACGAAGTTCCATTTGTAATTTCCAGGTTTGCGACAATCACCTTCGCACATGGCAACAGCAATAGTCTTGTACCCAGCAGWAGAAAGGGCGGTATCCTCTTTGAGTATAGAAGCAACAAAATTGTCATCATCGTATCCTTCCACTTTCCATTGGCACTCGTGGTCGTCGACRCCACCTGCTTCAGTATCGATAATTTTGGCTGGAAGTCCTTTGGCAATGGTTAAGGTCTTGCCATTGTGGTCTACGAATGCAACAACTCGTTTCACAACTGGATTAAATCCAATGATTTCAGTTTGYTTGTAGCCAGAATCCGTTTTTGAAGCTTCGCATCGTTCGTAGGCATCAAKGACAGCCTTGTCGATGGGGTCATCTTTCTTGTCTTTGTTTGAACACAGAGAGGCAAAGCGAACGACATCGTCCTTAGTGAAATTACCGGATGGTACACAACGGTCGTTGATCACAGACATCTTCGCAGTAGTCAATGTGCCGGTCTTGTCACTGCAGAGCATGCTCATACTAGCGATATCTTGTAGAGCCGGAGTACTAGTTACAATCGCGGCGTGTTCYTTTGCTAAGAAACTTGCGCCTAGGGCAAGATTCACTTGCAAYACAAGTGGTAACGCAATTGGGATAGATGCGATCAAAATACTCAGGGCACCGAGAATTGTGTCTTCTACGCCTTTGCTAAGGTACGAGCCTGCATTAACTTCAGCGAGGTTGCCAACAGGTGTGAATCCACTGTAGACAAATCCTTTGACCAAAAGAACGCCTAGCACCATAAACATGCTACCGGCGACGAAAATCTTCACCATTGTCAAAATCTTTTTTTCGAAGACAGAAATAGTGCTCGTTGATTTGTCGGCCATGACATCRGCTTGAGCTTGACCGATTTCAGTGTTGACACCGGTGGCTACCACTTCTCCGTAACACTCTCCAGCGACAACAGTGGTGCCAGACAAGATAACATCGCCGTGTTCGCCAGGATATTTTCGAGGGATGGGTTCACCTGTCAGAGCGGCAGTGTCGATCGACATTGTATCACCCTTCACCCATTTAACATCGGCAGGGAGAATCGTCCCGCCTACCAATAGAACAATATCACCTGGGACGCATTCTTTCGTGGGGAGAGCTTCTGTTTTACCATCACGGCGGATGGCAATTTCACTTTCCAGAGAGTTGCTGAGTTCTGCCAAACTCTGYGCACATTTGTATTCTTCGTGGAAACCAAGAGAGGCTGCAAAGGGGAAACCGACGGAGGATTGTTAGGAATGGATGCTACTATTCATTTTAWTTATTTGTTGCCTGTCATAATTTAAAAACAGCTGAAGTAACCTTGGAAATACTGTATTGCTTATGTTTCACGTACCGTTTACAAGAAGCATGATCAAAATGACGCCGAAGTCCGTCCAATCTTCGACTGAGGCTGCTACGACAGCAGCAATGAGGATAATGATCGACATGAATCCAGTAAACTGTCTCAGAAAGAGGATATAGAGAGGGGTTTCAGCCATCGGAATCTCGTTCCATCCCCATTTTTCGCGGGATGTTGCCACTTCCTTTGCGGTCAACCCGACATCGACGTCTGTCGCAGGCGCCGGTTGTTCGACATCTTCAGCCGTCATCGCAATGATTCTATCCAGAGTAGTAAGATGCTTCTTGATTGTTTGTCTATCCTGCAGTCACTCCCAAGTGAATTGTCACAAGTAGACAATAATTTTTATGAGAGGCCGAAATTTTGACAGGCGAAGGTGAGAAGCTGATGTGGTCTCGTTACCTCTATACGTTGTGTACGAGTACCCCCTGGCAGGTACTACCGGAATCTCGTAGCAGATACACTCGAAGGTGTTCTCGCACGGAGGGACGAAATTTCTTCCCCGCACAAGAGAAAAAATCTTTCACTGCAAGTGCCGTCGGTGTCAACAGGGATTGTTCCGCAATCTTTTGAATCCACCAGTACATTCGCTACCGTACAGTCCATACGTAATCAAAGGTGTACGATAGACATCTGCGAACAGCCCGGATTTGACCCACATTAACTTATTGTTTTGAGAATCTGAGAACCGTGAAATCTCTCTTTCGCTCAGAGATGCARAACAAAAGCACGTGGCAAGGTGAAGAAGTTGGTGGACTAAAAACAGGTTCTAGGTCTGATACGAGAATTAACGAATGAGARTGGTTCTCGTTTCATGAAGTTTTGAAAGAACCAATACTTGATAAGGGATAATATTGAGAACAACATGGGCACTAGTCTTTTTTGTAGTGGTGGTATTTTTTGTTTCCAAATGATGCTACGAAACATACATACGTACTTGCAACGAAGATAAATAAATTACTGTACGGTACATACATATACCACTGGAAGTAAAGTAAGCGTACGCTAGGTACTGTATGTACTACCAGCTCCGTTCGTACGTATTATAATGCTCCGTTCGTACGTATTACAATATTGTTAATGTACTAGGACACCGAAAGAATCTAGCACTTCTAACTCCGGAACCCATTGGTTCTCTCTTACAAGTAGAAGTATCACAAAGAACAATTCAGGAAGGCTTATCAATATCGTCATCGCGGAGTAGTCTTATGTTTTCATACTGTTTCTCGTAGGCAGGGTTCAAACTTTTAGACCCCTCAGAGTAGGAACGTACGGTACAATAGTACGTCGTACAGTACTTAAGTTTTCACTTTTCACGCGCTGTTTCATTTTCATTCCCACCTTACGTATGACTCGTACATACCATAAGTAGTCGTTAATTAGTAAAGTAGAAGTATATCGTATCGTATCGTAGGGTACGGTACGGTACGTAGTCATTAGTCATAAGTCATACTGTAACAAACTATGATACCGTACGATATGTTGTATGAACTCATACCAACCGGCAGGTATCGTATGCGACAAAGTGTTTTGCCAGGTGGAAGTACTCAGTATCCACCATGCTTTATGCACATCAAAATCAGAATCAATTTATGTAGTACGGTACGCTACCGACTAGCAACAAGGACGTATTACTTGTACCCCACCTCGACCCAGGATGTTCAAAGAGTTAACAGCAGAGAAAGTCAAAAGCATACAACATCGAGGAAGTTGCGTGGACCAAAATTGACATCAGTTTTCAAGGCACAGGGACACACAACCCACTAGTGATCTAGGGAAGAAAAGAAGATTGAAACAGCTCGATTAGCATATAGCACCCCCTTTCAAAAATGACAAGCCGAGCAGTCAGGATATCGCCTCCMTCATCAGCGGCGTTTTTATGTTATTTCTTGGCAGCAGTGATGATGGGAGCACCTTTGGTCCAAGGTAGTATTGCGACACAGCGTTCGTTTTTGTCACCAAAGGTTGCTACATCGATTGCCGGATTTGGCATTCGTCAACGAAAAAACAATGGAGATCACGTTGCGCTCCTCACCTCTGTGAGAGGGGGCAGCAGCACAGTAGAAGAAATGGCCGACGAAGATGACGAGGACGAGGACGAGGACATCGATGAGGTGGAATCCAGTGAAGACGAAGAGGATTCTGATGTCAAAAAGGTTCCATCAATTGTATCTAAGGAACCTGTGCGTTTGATTCTTTCGACCAACTGGGGAAATGCCGTTATTGACCAGACGGTGGAATTGACGCCGGCGCGAACCAGAGACATAGGGACGATCAAGAAGTCGCTCTCYAAGCAGCTTCCCGGTCGACCCCCTATTGTAGCTTTGGAGATTGTTTATGAGGGCCGTGTTTTGGACGACGATACACTTGTGGACGAACTCTTTGAAGACGAAGAGGACGAAGACGAAGATGAGGACGAGGACGAAGTTGAGGAAGGCAACGAACCAAGCCGAAAATTGACCCTTAACATTCTACCACCCGTCGACCCAAAATTTGCCACGGAACTAGTTCCTAAACTTATGTCTTACAGCGGCGATGATGATTACGAAACGGATACCGCGGCCACCGTTGGAGACRGCGATTCATTGACAACCGACGAATTGGTTGATGCTTATTACTTGAATCAAGTAGCAATGATGAGAAATGCGCAGCTCCTTGCCGATCCAAACACACCCTCTTCTCCATTCATGAGGATGGAATTGCAAGACCAGGCAAGGGAGTTGAGAGAACAGCTTCAATCCGAAACACCCGTTGAGATTTGGGAGAAATGCATGACAGAACCCACAAAGGGTGGAAGTGGTTCTCAAGTAGAATGGAGAGGACAAAGGTATCGAAGTAGTAAAGGAGGGGTTACAACACAATTGAAAACGACAATTCAAACTAATTTAAACGTGGTACGTAGATGGCGATTTTCTTGCACTCGGACTGAAGGAATCAGAACCTTTCAAGGAGCGGGATGTTTCAGATRTACGCTGTTCTTTCTAATTTTTYATGYTCCATCTTATTCTGTTCCTAAACAATRACACAACAACGACGAAAAAAGAATTGGGAGGAGGCTATCAAGTACTCTCTACTCTTTTTGTTCTTGGGTTACTTTGGTGGCAGAAATAGTTTTTCGCGTCATCTTCTGTTTTGGGGTGCACCTCTTTCTTTTGGTCTGCAAGCAAGGCCGGTCAAAATGTTGTTTAAGACAATCTTTTACATGATGTCAAATCCGCCTTTGATTTTACTGAGCTTTCTCCCGGCACCCCAGCAAGCCATTTTGAGCATGGACTTGGAAAAATCGGTCATTGCGCTGTATGGCGAGGATGGAGCAAAAACGATCTGTCCTACGGTGTTATCGGAAACGGAAGAAGCAGATGCTGTGACACGAACCGTATCCGCTGAAGACGAAGACGATTCAGAGGACGACGATAGCGATGTCGAAGACACCGACTTAGAGGACGACGAAGATGAATACGATTCGGAAGACCAGTACGATGACGAAGAAGAATAATTTTATTTTTTAAATTATCGCACATGTAGATAGAATACTTTAACCAGTGCATTTATAACAGAACACTCTATTTCTGCACTTCTACTTGCTTGCATTTCAAGTCGTTGGGTGACGACCGCATTGACTTAAACCATAAAAGGATTTGCAAGCKCAAACGGTTCGAAAACAACGGGTTCTCCGATTTAGCGATAGATTTTCAAGGTGATGCATGCTTGAAGATGAAAGTGCAATTTGTATGTTTCGTCAGATGTAGCTGTTGTATTATTACAAAATTATGTATATAAAAAATGGAGGCATGTTCTATGCAATAGCAAAAATTGATGAATGTATCAAGATTTTTGGGAGTTTCTTTGGAGGAGAAGCTGTGCATTCCTTTTATCGCCACTTTCACAGGGAAAGGTAGATTTGTCATGAATACTTTGTGATGCATCATATCCGAAAGAAATCCCGAACACACGTTTCCATAGATCGGTGGTGGCTTTTGTCGCTTGATGTTGGAGAATCCCGTTCAAGACGCAGGACTTGGTCCAACGAAGTCTCGAACGATGATGTATAATCGATGTTTCGCCGGTGGTTAGTGCTGGTCTGATTTTTCGAAACCTCTTTTTCTTGCGCTTTTGCCTGGCYGTATGATCGCGGTGGCAATCTGGCATTTGGAGCAATCGCATTTTCGTTGTTCGTTCCTGACACCRCAATAGCCGCAATTGGCGTCTTAGTCGTCGTCAAAGATTGGATTCCCACCAATCGCTKAAGTGTTGGTCGCATCGCTCTCGTCATGTTGTACTACGGAAACGCAGTGAGGATCAAAGCTCTATCCAAATGAAGAAAAATGGGGTGAATCAGAGATTCCGATTTGCGTTTTGAAAGGATTTTGGCAGGTTYGTACCCATACCGGTACGGTTAACAGTACGTTCTACGTTYATGGATCCTACCGTTACTGTTTTGGCAGATCATTATTCTTTTTTGTCAAATCCTACGGACATTTTTTGTCTATTCGTCGGTCAAATCTGTGAAGAAAGGACRACTAAAAGCGTATTGGATATGTTCAAATAATATTATTTCGTAACACGTACTACGTGTTTTAAATTCACTTGTGAGAAGCCCTCGAGAAGAATTTGGCTATCAGATTTTCAAGCGTACCGTACCGTACTAGTTCGTTTACCTACGTATGTACTAAAAGTTACGAGCAACATTAAAGAATTTTAAAACCCAAGTTCGTGAATTTTAAGACTTGAACCATCCTAATTTGAGTTATCTTTGTTCAAGGAGTGTCGATTCTGTTTGTCCATASTTCGAAGATACAAATCTCTGAGAATTCTGCATCCCGTCAATTGCCACAAACAATGTAATTTCGGAAGCGAAGGGTACCGGTAGRAAAAGAGCGGAAGTTAAAGCATGGGGTCTTTTTATCTTTTGGAAATGTTTAACATATGACCCCTAAATTTCGAAGTATTTAAGAGCGAAGAACAGAATGCCTCATTCTCTAGGAGCTATTTTAGTTTTAATGCCTGTGGTTTCAATCTCTCAAAATCCGTAGAACCAAAAGCAGTAAAATTACTGTACGTAGAAATAAAAGTTCGTACGAGTACGTACTCGTACTACTAGAAATTGATGTAGAAATTGATGTAGAAATAGAACTGTACCGTACCGTACGGCAGGGGTCATTTATGACCCCTGCCGTACGGTACCTCGTACGTACGAATGCTTACATCATGTGGCTGCTCCGTTACGTACTGTACACGCTCTTACCATACGGTACGTAAGTACGGTCGGAAAGCCGCGTGTCAATTTTTGATTCACGACTGATTTTCATTCATTCCGTTTCGTGAAAGGCACGCACAAAATACCAAAACAAAGATCTTTTCTTCCAGCACAATTGCTAAMAGTCGAACCGAGTGTTGAATGAGAGAGGGGAGAGCGCGGCCTGCATRAACAATGGATAGCGAGGTGGAAACAGCGAGGATAGAATGCCTCGTACAACAGGGATTTACGCCGTCGTTGGCCCGAAATGTTCTGCTCGCGAGATCGAAAGAGAAYTTGCCCCTAACGATATGGATTTGTGACAATTCCACTTCAATGAATGCCTCCGATGGAAGGCGCTTGGTGAGCACGGCATCGCAGGACGATGTGCGAGTCCAGSGTTGCACGCGATGGGAAGAATTGAAAGAAACGATCACGTATCACGCCCARTTGGCAGCACTCCTCGACGCCCCYACCAAATTTATCATGCTGAACAAGCCCAGCGATGAGGATGACAATCCGTACCCTCAGGAAATGGGCATTGCCGAACGAGGATCCGAATGGATCGAGGACGACATGGAATTTTTCACGGACAGCGTGTCCCGCATCCATCCCARGGGTGCAACCCCACTGACGGACCACTTGCGACGAATTCACAAATCCCTGCAACACATGGAAACGAAGATCGTACTCGTATTGGCGACGGACGGCAGGCCCACCGATGGCTTTGGTTTTGTATCGCCCTCCGTCGACCGAGATTTCGAGATGGCTCTCCGACAGGTCCAGTCGAARGCGTGGATAGTCGTYCGGCTTTGCACGAACGACGACGCCATCTTGAAATACTACCAGCGGCTCGACGAGCAGATGGAATTGTCCCTGGAGGTCCTGGACGACTACACGGACGAAGCCAGGGAGGTCGGGGAACACAACCCGTGGCTGACTTACGGTCTCGGTTTGCACCGCTGCCGCGARATGGGGATGAGCTGCCACGCTGCCTTCCGGTTCCTGGATTGGCTCGACGAGCGTTCCCTGACCCGGGACGAAATCCGGAACACCCTGCGCGAAACCTTTGGGCTGATCGACGGCTCYKTCGGGGACACCGGGTCGCTCCTGGAATCGGACGAGGACTGGGCCGTCTTTTGCGACCTGGTACAGAAGGACCAAGAAAAGCTGGCTGCCCGGTGTGACCGGGACAAGGATGCCGAGCTCCGGTCGTTCTTTCCGTGGAATCCAAAGAAGAAACGAACCACGCACTGGATCGATGTACGGAGCCTAAAGCGACACGGGTGCAAGACGCAATTTTATATGGAYCAGAGGATATGGATCTTTCTGTCCGCCCTTGTTGCTATATGTTGCCATTGGCTGAACTCGTGAATGCACACAAGAAGATAAGTGTTTGCTGTGGAATTGTAAATCTGTACTTTAAAGTCTTCTTGACCATTGTTGAGGCACCGTCGTCACGCTTCCCATGGTAGATATCGACTCGGAAACACGAGCATCCCAAAACCATCCTTCCTTTTCTCGGCTCAATGGGAACGGCTTGGATGGTGGATGAAAAACTGCGTTGGTTTCATAATCAATGGCATGTTGCTTGTATCATTGTAGCTAGTTCCCCCGCGTTGGTGGTGGTGTGGGTTCTTGCGCACCGTGCTGGTCTGTCACGGATGTGACGTCTTCCCCGCCATCGTCCCGGTCGTCCTCGTCCTCGTCCTCGTCCTCGTCCTCCGAGGAGGACGAAACGTCGACGGGCTGGAATTTCGGAACGGCCTTTCGCTTCGGCCTCAGCACCAGAGACGGTTGTGGCATCCCGGGGTCCCACCTCCTCCCCAGCCACTGCTCCAGTTCTTTCTCGTTTCGGGAACCATTGRCCGGCGGCCCGGGCTCGGCACCCGGAGACGACGAAAGCGGCGGCTCCTGCCGCTCCAGCACGTCCGCCAGCACCAGCAACTTGTCGASAAAGACGTCAAAGTTCCGGTTCTCGTTTCGTTTCGCGGCCAGGACCTCGTGGGGGTGCCCGGGGGGCTGTTTCTGGTTCTGCTGGAACCGGCCGCGCTTGTGGTATCGYCCCCTGTGTTTCTTTTGCTTCCTGCGGTGGGACCTGTAGGTCTTTTGGGACTTCACCACGGACGAAATCATGTCCCGGAGCCCGCCGTCCCGCAGCTCGGTCCGCAACCACACCGAGTTTCGCAGCGCCACCGTCATGTCGTCGGTGATCTTCCACCCGTCCTCCAGGGAGGAATCGTCGTCCCCGCCGTCGTCGCTGGAATCGTCCTTCCCGGGGTCGTTTTGGGCCGACGGACCCAGAGGCGCGTTCTTGTTGTTGCTGCTGCTGTGGTTGCTGCTGCTGTGGTTGCTGCTGCTGTTGCCGCTGCTGGACGCGGCCGCACCCACCGCTGCTTGCCCGCCTCCTCGTCCGGCCCGGCCGTCTCCCTCCCCCGGTTTCCCGGGGCACACGGTCTTGTGCTGCCGGCAGCACGCCACGCTGCAATAGGTTGCGCGGCATTTCGGACACTTGTACTTTGGGGGTTCTCCGGCAATCCTGCAGACGCTGCACACCGGTGGGGGCACCGGTGGCGGGGCTGCCGCGGCCTCCTGCTTTCTCCCTCGCCGCCGGCGTTTGTTGTTGTTGTTGTTGTTGCCGTTGCCGTTGCTGTTGCTGGCGATGGCAGTGGCAGTGGCGTTTGCATGCGCTTCCCCGTGGGGAGGATCAACCGCTTGCTGGATGGGGCTGCTAGTCGGTGGCTTTGCCGGAGGACTCGCCGCATGACTGGTACGTGCGGTTGTGGTGTTGCTTGCCGTTGGTTCTGTCGTCGCTGAGGAAGACGCYGGCGATGGCGCAGGCAGTGCTCCCGCAGCGGCACTAGTAGCTTGACATGTACTACCGTGTTGATTGGTATCGCAGCTCGCCATGATCGTTTGTAATATTGTTCAAGGTTAACGCTTGGGGATATTCATAGGTTCGAATGATTCTATTATCGTCGTGCTTCTTCGGTTTCGTCTTCTACCGTACTGTATTCAATTCCACAATCTAAATCAATCACCGAAAGAAAAAGAAACTTCTCAATTTTTTGGTTTCAAGTATTTTGATTGATTGGTCGGTTCGTTACTCGTACCGTACTTACGTTACGAAGCGATCTCATTGTGCGAATCGAAGGAGTCTAATCAAATCAATCAAATCAAATCAAACCTTGTTTGCCTTCGAGTCTTCCGCAGCTCGTGACTAAACCGCTTCCACCCACGGTCTTGCTCCTTTTTGGGAGAAACAAGTTCAATCAGTTCAATCAGTTCAAGCACCAACACGGATTGAACGAGAAAGTGAACAAGAAAGAAGACGAGGACGCCAACTCGCGATTYTCACTTCCAAACAACCCGAAACTACGGCACCGTGCGTTGTGTGAAACCGCACTTTCTTCCCCGTGAGAACAGTCCGWGTTAGCTCAGCGAGCGAATCCAAATCCATACGACAGTAACTCGCAGTCTGTTCGTTTCAGAGCGATTGTTCTTCTCGAAATCGGCAACCAACGGAAGCGAACGAATTGCCTCTGTCGCTAGTCTGTGCCATAGCAATTTTTCCACCGATCGATCGACCAAKCGACAGCAATCCGAAGCGAGCAACGAACGCAAAAAAAAAGGCGGAACCACGGCCTCGCCGCCAGAGAAAAGCAAGACAAAGCAAAGCAAAGCAAGACAAACCAAAAAAGCGCAAAACCAATCGCGATGCCGGCCACGTCCGACGAGGAAATCCAGCGGCAGCACCAGGAAGCCCTGGTGCTGGTCGAGGGCGATGCCGCAACGGACCAAAAACCGATGCCCTGCGCTCCACGAAACGAACTGGGAGAGATTTCGCTGGAAGACAAGACGAGGCCCACCTATCCGTTTGCCTTTTACGATACGTCCAAGYCGGGTGGAAACAGAGACACGGAAGAAGCAGAGACCGARCCAGAAACCTCGTCGTCCGATTCGGACGCGTCCTCCTCGTCGTCCTCGGATTCTTCGCCTCCCATGCTGCAGGAGCCCCTGCTCCGCAACCCGACCTGCTGGTCGACGCGGGGATTTGTCGACGTTTCGAAACTCCAGGAAATGGTCCGGGAGGGCTTCGATTGCGACTACCGCACCGAGGAAACAATGCCGGACTTGTCGCCCACCAACTACTGGGACCCCCGCAACGCCGACAAGTTCAACGTCAYCCTCACGCGGCCCTCACACGACGCCTGGGGAATCGGCAAGATCGTCCTCGTCTTCTCCGACGACTTTCTCACGAGGGTCTACCGATTTCCCTGGTGGAAGGACTTTGAAAAAGCCCTGGAACCGATCATCGGCGCCATTTTTCCGCAGGCCGGCAACCAAAAGGGGGTCCTCGTCCGTGCCCTCCTGGCGAGTCTCCCACCGGGCTCGACGATCCCCGTCCACCACGACAGCGGGGAGTGGGTCAAGCAAACCCACCGGGTCCACGTTCCGATCCTGGTCGAGGATCCGTCAAGGGTGGTCTTTCGCTGCGGGCCGTCCACCGAGCTCCTGSAGCGGATCAGCTGCGAACCGGGGCACGTCTTTGAGATCAACAACCAGGCCAAGCACGCCGTCAGCAACTGCGATCGAGTGCACCGGGTCCACCTGATCCTGGATTACGTGGTGCAGGATACCACCGCCGGTAACGGTGCCAATGCCAATGCCAGTGCCAATGCCAATGCCAGTGTCAAACAACAACAAAAATCTACGCTGGAACCGATCCAGCTGGATCCCGGCGAAAAGCTGGTCCAAACGAGGCGATCCGTGGACCGCGTCAAGAACATGACCCCCCGGCCCACCCCGTCCTTCATTGTTCTGGGGGCGCAAAAAGCTGGCACCACCAGTCTGTACCACTACATCAACGAGCACCCGTGGGTTTTCAAGGCCCGGCGGCGGGAAACCCACTGCCTCGACTGGAGGTGGGACGGAGCGCTCAAGACCAAGGCCGGCCAGCGCAAACACTGCCAAAARTTCTTTTTCACGGAGGAAATGAAACTGCGGCCCTCGTGCATGACGGGCGATTCGACCCCTAGCTACCTTTTGGACAGCCGGAGGGTCATTCCCCGTCTCAAGCGGGTCTTCGAATGGAGCCACACCGCCCCCGACAAGAGCAATCGCAACAGCAAGATGAGATTCTTTGTCATGATGCGGGATCCCGTCCAGAGGGCGGCATCGCACCATGCCATGGTGACCTCCCCGGATGGAACTCCCGCACAGCTCAAAACGAGGGGAACGGAATGGAGGGGCAAGACYCTSTGGGAGGTCGTGAAGWTGGAACTGGCCAAGATGGACGGCTGCGGGCTGATTCCCTACTGGAACATCGAGGAAGGGACCCTCGACAAAGAGTCCTTTGCTCGCTTTGCCGGCAGCCCCGGGGAAGCCGAAGCATGGAACCGGTACCTGCAGCAACACGTCCCGCTCTACACGGGCTCGTACGGACTGCTGACGAGGGGGATGTACGCGTTGCAGCTACGGCCCTGGCTGCAGTCCTTTGACCGGGACCAGTTCTTGTGCCTGAAGCTGGAATCCATGAAGGCCGCGAACGGGGTCCAGGACACGATGCAGAGGGTCTGGGCGCACCTGGACCTRCCCAACCACCCCATCCAGGACGAGTCGGCCAAGAACAGCCGTKCCTACGACGCCACGGACCCGGGCGTACGAGACTACCTGCGCCGGTTCTTTGAGCCCCACAACAAGATCCTGGCTTCCGTCCTGGGCGAGACGAGCACGGAGGAATGGAGGGACCCGTGGCCTTATCCGTGATGGAAACCTGCGCGTGGCAGCTAAAACAATAGTAGTCGGCTGTGAACAAAGAACAGTTAATTTTTCCTACGAATTGTATGTTAGTTTTTCCTACGAATTGTATGTAACTATACTACTCTCGGTCTTTTCCTTGGATCCGTAGTTGTGTCGACGTCKCCTCGCGTTCTGATCATTCTCCCCCGATCGCTTGCCGTGGTGTTGCTGCTGTTCTCGTGGCTCGACTTGAAAACGACCACAAGGTGTTCCCGCAAGAAACTATAGGCAACGCTGTGGGCACACTCCAGCCTCGTCCCTTGCTCCCGCCCGGTCCAGAAACAGGTTCGRCCCTTCCACACCCGTTCCAACACCTTGGGCCACAGCGATATGGGTACCTTCTTGTCGGCGTAGCCGTGGCTGACGAGGCTCCGTCCRGTCCAGTTGTAATCCAACAAATACTGAATGCGCTCTAGGTCGAGCCTGCCGGCCCTGCTGAGTTCTTTGGTTTTGATGTAGTTCACTCGCTTGTTGTTGAAATGCAATGCATAGGTTATGTAGGATGGAAAGAAATCTAAAGAAACGTAACAACGAACGGATGCGCAATATATTGTAGCGTTCGTAGTTGGATAGAAATTTCAAGAGGGGGAAGCGATAGAAGGAAATAAGAACGCGCGTTTGGCTGAWMATCGTTTGGCAYTGCTTCTCGCTCTCATACAAAGTCGTCAATGATTGATTGTTACACTTACGATGCCATTTCATATTCCCGTTGTCTTGGTAGCTATGATGCCATTCTACAGGCCCCATGTTGAAGTTTACGTCACCCAATCTTGGATTGGTAGTCAAGAGCTTTACCAGTCTGCGGCAGACCCGATCATTAATTTCGAAGAATGAGAACTTTTGCGAAGATATACGAAGGACGCATAGCTGGCTTGGGGTTTTAACCTTGGCGAACAATCCAACAACTTGGGCTGTTATATCGTTCATTCCTAGATCGAGGTTGGTAAGGGAACGACACGTAGGTATTTCGTTATAAATCGTAGCTACTTCCTGATCTGATAGGTCATTTACGGAGAGATCCAAGCTTTCCAATCGTTGGTTGCCTTTGAGCCCATTGAGAAAAATTTCAAGAAAATTCGGAATTCGTGAAGGTTTGTCCAAAAATGCCCCCGAAAGATGCAAATCCTTTACCTTGCATCGATCAGATGACAGTAGCTTTGAAATTCCGCAAATGCCTTGCCCCAGACTACACTTCCCCGATAATGCTAGTCTTTGAATGTGATAATTTCCTTCGAGAGCAAAMGCGATTGGGGCCAAATTCACCCTTATACCGGAGGCTTCTAGTTTCATAGATAAAGATTCAATCGAACGATTCTTTCGCAGTCCAACAGCCATATCTTCCACGTCTTCCGGAAACAAAAATATTTCTCTCAGGTATAGATGTTTCAGTTTGCTCATCGCCAATCCATTTGAAAATGTCCCTTTCGCGAAGAAACTGCTGAGAGTAAAACCCCCAGTTAGCGTCAATGATTCGAGAACGGAATTTTGGCACTTYAATAAGTCGGAGAGACCTCTCACTCCGTTTTCCGAGGCGCTCTTCAGACATAGTACAAGTCGTTTAAGGGAAGGATGCGCTTTCAGCGCATTGACAATACTTGAAATGTCGTTCCCGTTGGATACTCGAGTTCCCCCCAGAAATGAGAAGGATACCAACGAATGATTCGCTTTGATGCCTGCAGCCAACTCCGTGATTTCGTTTGGGTGTAAACATATTCCGTCCAAAAAGTGGAGGCGTTTCACCTTRAGATTTTTTAGCGCTTCGTATTGGATAAAATGTAGCGGACGTGAATGGAAGATCAGGCATTCTAACCTCTCGTTACCATTCATTGATCTAGAAATGATGTGGAAGGTAGAATCRTCGCATATCTTCGATGGATTGAACCTGTCGTTGGTCAAAGAAAAAGCAATGGTTTGAACAATGTCTATTTGTAAGGCACATTCTAAGACGGCATTGATGTGCCTTTCTTGGCAACCGCGAAACTCGATTGATGACCAGCAACGGCTCCTGTGTTCAGAAAAGAGAGATAATATTCCCTCCACAACAGAGTCGTGCCACATGTCATAAAATACCAAATGTTTTTTGCGAGGATCATTGATGGCTTCTTCAAGCTTCTTAATATTGTGATTYGGATCCGACCAACTATCACAAGTAAGAAGGACATCCTCGGAGAGCGAAATCACCTTATCACCAATATCATGTGAAATCACTTTGAAACGATTTAGAATCTCATCTTCATTGAAAGGATAACTGCTGTGTCTTTCGCCCGGAAAATCTGATTTGTTCATGTTTTTTTTAGCATAATGAATGAGGGTGGTGGTCGATAGTTTCTTCTGGCCTTGCGTCTTATGACATGTAGGCGACTGTTACAGCTTCTCGTTGTCAAACAAGGATAGCAATACGAGCCTCATTTGTGATCGTTTAAAAAAAAAACGATGGTCCCAAAAAGTACCAAAAAAACCTGGTGTTAGATTGTTTACAACACGAGACTTCACGCAATAAAGTTATCTTCAGATKATCTTGGAACATCAAAAAAGAAGAATAGAAGACATCGTTTATGCAATGAATCTTATTCTTTCTTCTGAAGTACTAAGTAATGAATTATTTTCAGTAATAGCCCATAAGTAAGTTTTGATCAGTTAATTATACCGACTGTTTTCTCAAACACTATCAGAAGTAGTAAGTTGTGATTTTGTTGGGTTTTGTCATTGTATCGTACGTACGTACGAGTACGTACTTCCACCGATTAGAAACAGTCATAATTACACTTGTTCCTAACAATTGCTCAGCGCRTTAAATCTGATTGCTGCAAAGAAGTCGATTCCCACCGTACAAATGAAACAAGCAGTTTTTGTTCAAACCTTCAATCGTCGTTCCTCTGCAAACGCTCTATTCATTGCTCAWGCGAAGGTAGAATTAGGAATTAGTATTCCCAACAAACCTAACTTTGCAAACTTCAGTATTTCATTGAGAACTTTGAAGGAAAGAGAATGAACCTATGGTACGGTATTTATCTTTCACATCTCTCAATCCAAGCAAAAAATATCTCTACTTCCCTTCAACTTTTGAATTTGTACTTCCTATTTAACGTGCACTGAGAGATTTATTTTGTAGTGGCTTATGTAAGGTAGTTTTATTATTCAACGTTGTTTAACAAAATCATCGTTGGTAGAACTGTATCAAGCCGCTACAAAAAATAATAAAATGACCAAAACTGTGCAGGTATTGTGCTATCTTCTTCAAATTGCACTATACGACGATCGTAGCAAAGGCGATCAAAATTTCGGCGTTCTAAAAACGACCAACCGTGTAACCGTGTAGAGCGTTAAAGTAAAAATCACTTTGCATGTAATTGCCACATCCAAAATTGCAACATGGTAGTATTTKAAAAAAAATTCCCGTGCACGCCCATCTATGTTATTATGAAAAGTCTACCGGTATGTGTTCACCCTGCACTGTTAGATGAATAAACTTGTTGTTATCAACGTCTCTGGGYCCTCCGTTAGTTTTTGAGGAGGACAGTCGCAAACCAAGCTCAAGGTTTCACATTGGTTTTTTCATGTTTAAACAAAGAGAAATAAAGAGAGAATTGCCCAGGCAATGTCAGCAACATTTCTTGTTATCTCCTCATGATTGGCTTGCAACTGCTGCATCCCTCCCTTCACTTAAATGCCTTTTCCTACCAAATCTGCTTATGGCAGATAGTAAGAGGCAAATGTGATTTTTGTTTGTCTTCAGACATACTTGTATGCAACCTTTGCTCAGGACTGTTCCTCCATGAACATCTACAACAATCAAATAACAAATGTCCAATATCCAGACACTTTTGGAGTCAGTATCTATCTGCC
>CAACVS010000078.1:51128-80835 GCA_900660405.1 Pseudo-nitzschia multistriata
CAACCCGTGCACAAGATGTACAGAGTTGAAAAATTACATCATCCTGAAGTTCAAATGCAATTGGATAGTGATCATTTCTTCTAGCCACAAATGCTRTATCATTTGCAGCTCTTTGAACAAAGTCACAAGATTTGAACTCATCTATAGTTTCTGCTTCTCCATATTCAAAAATCAATCCTTGGTGGATTGATTGGACATCTTTATATGCCTCTGGTTCCTGTTTCTGTTTGCTGCTGTTCAGAAGGTGGAGAGACCTAAGCTGTCTTGGATTGGGGAATTCTTTTGTTGGAGTCACAAAATCCTTACTAGTACTAATACTACTAGAACCCTGAGACTTGGCTTGATTAGATGGTGAGGATGATAAGAATTCTTCTTGAGTAGAATCCATCTTTAAACAAACTTGTTTTTGATTCTTTTGTGTGCAGGTGTGTATATGTCTTTATTGCTTGAAGGAGTACCTGCTAATTAGCTTGTATGCAGAGGATGAAACAAGTTCACACTGCAGAGGCATTTAGCTATTTTGCTTGCTTTGACTGTGCTCTGAGTGAGTTGATGGCTCAGATATCCTTCAGGGCACCCAAAAGAATTAGTATTGCCTGCAAATACAAATTCCAGGGTGCTACTTCTGCAATGAAATTGCAAACTGAGTGTAAACTGATGAATGACGGACTGTCAATTTTTTTCTGGCAGCTGAGTGTGTCACCACCAGCCCTTTGTCAGCCAAATCTTGAACCGCAGATACTAGCAACACCAGTAAAAATATTCCTACCACTTGACTCTTGGCTATGTTGAATATATATAGTAGTAAGTTTGAAAGTTGGAGAGTCGTCGAAAGTGTTCCTGTGAAAGAGGTCTTGCAGGTACACTTTTCGAATCAATATGCAGAACCCTCGGGTGAAAGTTTTCTTGTTCCTGCCAGGGAGGGGAATACGAGTTTTAAAACCTAGGTTATTGTTGCTAGAATGACTTGTTGTCACAATAATGACTGGTGAATGTTTAAGAAGTTAAAAATGAATAATCTAGTAGTATTTTTGGTCAAGGTACTAGTAATTTATCTGCAAGAAATGGTATACCAGGGTTTGTACAAATCCACACTAAAAACAAGTTTCTTTTTGTTTCCTCCGTAAGTCCAGGGCTGTAAGAATTCTTCAAAGTTACTGTCTACCGCACACTAAAGTTAGTGAAGTGCAGTGCAGTGCACCGAGCCAATTCTAGATCCGTGTCCATTCGACTACTTTGACTCACTCGGAATCGAAAACACGAGTAAAATTTTTATTTTAAATTAATTTTAAATTCCAAAAATAACGACCTACGAGTTCGTACGGTACCGTACCAAAAGGTTCCGTAGCACGATACGACAGTGTAGAGCATGTTCTGGTAGCGACGATGATGCACACGGGAGGTGACAACGGGACCTTTGTTGATTCAGTACCAGCCGGGAAGCCTCATTCCTCTTCCAAAGTAGATCCCACGCGTCATCAGAGAGACAAGGTGTTRTAAGGAGGCAGCAAATGAAACCGTTTGCCCGTCGGTCGATGCCAGCACACCAGCCGAACGGAGTTTCGATCGATCTACGAATAGTTGCCAATTCACGCTCAAACACGCACGCATAGGATTCCCCTGGATCCTTGAAAACACAATACACCGACGAGGAACCGTCGTGACCATCATCTGATCTCCGATCCAATCCCTTGTTCTCGTAAATCCGTCGTTTCGGATGGGATCATCGCAACGGGCATTGCGGCGATGGACATCGTTTCTGTTAGCAATAAAGAGTCTGCTCGTTTGCTCGAGCTCCGGTTTCGTTCCAGCGGGACTCGTGCCCCGGGGAAGAAACCACCAGCACTGGTGTTTGTTGCCGATGGTACATGACACGCAARCCTACCGTATCGTTCCTGCGAACGGTTGTGCTTCTAGCACAGAAGGATCCCGTCGGCGTTTGGGTTCTCCTGCGACGAGGCTCTTCGGACGGGGCAAGAATCGTTCTTCCTCGTCACGACAGGAACCACCGCTGCCGYCGATGCTGCGGTCCCTGTTTGRTTCTGCGTTTGGGGGCGGCGRCGATGGGACCGGCTTTCTGGCGCAATTTAMCGSGTCCCGAAAGAAGACAAGCGTGCTCGAGGCCGGCGCCGAGGCCGCTCTGGTCCTGGGAGACAAGCGACGGAGGAAGGAGTGGACCCGGGACGTGGGCCGGCAGTTCCCATGGATTCCGGCGGAGGTTCTATCGGYGTGCACGGACGGGCTGGCGACCGCCTTTGCTAGCATCGCTCCGAGGGACCTGAAGCGGGCGCTCCGGCCCGGTGGGCTAGAGGAAGCCCGGTCSAGGATCGGTCGGGACCTCGTTCGGAGCCTTGAGGACCAGCCCGTGGTTCGGAACCTCCCACTGCCGASGGAAGACCGAAAGAAACTTCTCTCCCAGATCGTCGGCCTCTCGCTGGAATTCTTCCTCAGKGACCTGGAGTCGGCCATGGCGGAACCCTCCGCCAAGCTGCTGGAGCTTGACCGTGAGGTCCGGGACCTCCAGGCCCGCATGCCGTTCTGGAAASTCGCCTGGTACCGCCTGAGGCACAGGCCACGGTCGACCCTCTTTGTGGCTCTGCTCTCGCTGTGGAGCCTCTGCGCAACACTCGCGCTCGCCCGGCAACATCCCGACGTTCCGGGAGTGCTCCTGCGGCGCTCTAGGGCGTGGYTCGTGTCCGCCGCCGGGAGCCTGTGGGCTCCGGCCGCGAAGCGCGGGGGCACCCGGTTTGTGCTTCGAGCACCGCCATAGATTCTGCGGTTGGGAGCGGTAGGAAGCCGCACAATACGAAACGGAGCAGAGGGAGCGAAACGTGAAAAAAGAAAAAACCGAAGCGCTACACGACTCCATCGGTATCGATTGAGAAGAATCCCCTCGCCGGCATTTCATCTAAACATCGAATGAATCATTTTTGATCCATCGGGGCGATACATTGCTGTGATTTTTTTGGGTGCGTTTCGATAGAACGTATAAGATTCGAAATGATGCCGACTTTCTATTTCAAGGTTGTTATTCTAGTGTCGATTTTCTTGGGTAGAAAATAAAATAGGATKCACGGCAGTTTGCAAGCATAATCATTGCCGGCGTGTCGTTGTGTGTTGCATTGCATTGCGTGTTGTATTGTGTTGTGTTGCGTTGCGTAGCATCTACTTCAGAAACCGGACCGACACGAAGAACAGGATGACCACGCCCACGGCCAGCCCGTAGAGGAGCATTTTTTGCTGCGCGGCCCTCTGGTTCATAGACGCCACGACGCGCCTCGCCCTCCCCGCCATCGACGCCACCGATCGGACCCGCCCGTGGGCCGATTCGATCGTCGCCCGGTTGTTCGAGAGCTCCTCGCCGATCTCCAGGGCCACCTGCTCGGTCTCCTGCAGGACCCGCCGGGCCGAGTCCAGCTGGCTGTTCTGGTTCTGCAGCATTTCCTGCTGCTTGCGCATCCGTTCCCGGTGCTCGTCGCTGCCGCTGCCGGCGCCGTTGCCCCGGGCAGAGGCCATCAGCGATCGCTTGTTGTCCTCGTCCTTGAGCGTCTGCAGGTCGCTCTTGTAGTTGCGGACCTGGACCAGCAGCTCSCGCTTCCGGGAGGCATCGGGGACGCTCCGGGCCTCCAGGGCCATTTGYTGCAGGAGCTCCTCGCACTGCTCGATGGCCTCGCCGGGATTCGCCGTTTCGCCGGCTTCCTCGTCTCGGTAGCCTCCGCTGTTCGCGTTGAAGGCCGCCTTGATCTGCCGCGTTAGGCTCTGGAATTCGTCATCGTAGCGCTGGAATGTTTCCGTCATGGTTGTCTGGTGATTCGAACTGAGTTGTTCTTGTTAATTATTTTTGTCTTCCGTCGTGCTGCCCGGTGGCGGTCTTGTTGTGGGTCTGTAAGATCAAGATCGAAYCGGATTTTGAATCAACCTAGACTAAACCACAACGATCCAGATTGAATGGGATCGAATTCAATCGAATTCAATGAAACCAACGGGGTCAGTTTGTTGTTGTCGCTTGCTTGCTGGAAATCCAATCGACCAATGTGACCGGTGTTTTCGAAGACGAGGACGGCTCTTTTGTTCTACGCTGTGGYACACGACGGGAACCCGGGTCCTGTCTTTGTTTCGATTCGGTCTCGGAGTGAAAGGTTGATTGATTTGGAGTTGTCGCAATGCAATACCAAATTGTAGTTGCGATTGGCTTCGAGTGCTGGTTCGACTTGTCAGGGTGTTGTTCGATGCAGCGAATTCGATTCCATCGAGTCTTGCCTATTTTGTTGGAACCACCTCGGCAGCTACGTTCTGGCGATGTCTCTCGGGTGATACTGCAGTACCAGGGTATGTACCGTACGACCCTGATTCTCTTTTTCGTTGAACCGAGAAAACTTTCCTACCGTTAGCGGCGTGGTTTAGCATTCCTAACGGCAGGGGGCGTCTCYGTCAAGAGCGTTCAATTTTTGGTCCCCACCGCGTGCCCGTGGACGAAACTGCGACCGATCCACACGACTCACCCGGTGTTGCCGTCATCCATTCAGGTGATGCTGCACGCACGCTGCACAGTCCTTTACGTACGTACCGGTAGTATTCTACTGTAGAATTAGCAACTAACTGGTACCGTACGGTACGGTACCTGGTACTTGTAGACTGTGGAACCCATGCTCGAGAGAAATTCAAAACGCCTCCCCCCCCTTTTGAATGCTGTGTTTTGGGGTTGAAAATGTGAATTCTTTTTCTGGAAAAAATTCGACGAGTCCCGGAATCAAGCCATTTTCCAACCGTTGGAAACCAAGATTTATGACCTCTCGCAAATAACATTCCGAACCGTGCACTTGGGTCTATTACAGTGGTACGAATATGTTGTAAGCATTCATATTCATTGCAGTTCGCACTCTATTATTGCAAGTATTTTTCTTTTCTTCGTGATCTTTGCCGAAAGCACATTAATGGTCTTCTGTTGACAATAGTGCTTGACCCTATTTCGTACCTACGGAAGGCAGCGAAAGCAAAGCGTAGCATAGCATTCCAAACTACCAAAGAACAGAACACAAAACAACCGGCACGCAAGAAAAATTGCGCAACAATACACTGCGCTCTAGCAAGGAAGAATTGAAGAGGGAMGAAGACAATGCTGTTTAGTTCGTCGTGCAAGCAGTGGCGACGGCTKCGGCTGCTATCGWTGCTTGCGATCCTGTGTTCGTATTATGATTCCGTCCTGGATCGAAGTGCAGGTGGATCGATGCTAGTGGCAGCAGCAGCARCAACAACAGCACCAGAAGAAGAGAAGGACAACCACTTTGTGTGCGGTGTCTATCTGGCCAAATCGACGCTGCCCGGAACCGGCATTGGCATGTACGCCGGTCGGAACGGTTACCGCAAAGACGAACTCATCACTAAGCAACTCGGCGACCACGTGATTCCGATCACCGATCTGAAGGAGACTCACATCGATACAGGATTGTACGACGAGGATGCCAACGACATGCGCAAATACTTTTTGTGGGACCAATACACCTGGAATGCACGCGTCTTTGGGCTTAACGTCGAAAATTTGGCTGCGCACGAACCGGCAATGGCTAGCGCTGGATTCGGGGCAGCCGCGAATTCGTTTATGGATTTCGTCAACGTCGAAGAGGGCGGGGTGAAATTCGGACTGATGGACAGCGAGGACAGCAACGACGATGGCAACGACGACCAAAACTACAACATACACCGCTCGARAGACCCCGGGGCCGGGTCATTTTCTCCGTTCCACAGCCGTGCCGCATGGGCTTCTAAAGAGATTGGTCCCTATTCGGAATTCTTTGTGAGCTACGGGGATCGGTGGTTCACTGATCGGGCCTGGCGACTGGGAATCATCCCCGTCAGCGGGGATCACGAGGATGCCGAGAGGCTGTGGAAATCTTACGACCGGAATTTCTTGGGGGGGCGCAAGCGCCAACAGGAACAACGAGAACGCGAACGAAATCTCGAAAAATTGCAGCAACAAGCAGAATCGAAGACCGACGAGGACATCGAAGAAGACGAAAATGAAAATGAAAACAATGASGACGAGGACGAGGACGAAATCGAGGATGACGACAAATTTGACTCTACCCTTCTTAAAAATATTTATCGTGAATTCTGGGACACGGTAATCATCCCCATTGGGAAGGACACATGGGGCGAATCGCGTGTCTTTGCAGCCCTTCCAGAGGCGGGGTCGGACCACTATRAACAAATGTTAAAGTATCCGGGCGGTTTTTTGCCGTTCAAGCAATCCTTGATGAAGCGTTCTGCAAGTTGGCTCGAGGAGCATGGCGTGTGCGCCGATGCCGTCCGCATTGGACGCTCTACCTTGCCCAACAAGCAGGCTGGACACGGGGCTTTTTCAAGGACCCATTTCGAACCCGGGGAYGTGGTTCTCACGGCGCCGCTAATCCATATTCCCCACCGAGACATTCTCGACACGTACTATGTGTTCGAGGAAAACTATAATCAGTTCGAAAGGGACCCAAGTGACGATGACGGAGAAAAAGATGACGAGAACAAAAATCCCGACAGAATTGATTACGATGCCCTTCACGAAGACCGCTTCTTTCAATACCAGCTCCGTGTCGGAATGAACAAGACCGGAACCCAACTCTTGATGAACTACGTCTTTGGACACAAYGAATCGACTCTGCTCTTGTCGCCCTACGGACCCGGCGTCCAGCTCGTCAACCACAACCAAACGCTCCAAAATCTGAAACTACAATGGGCAGAGACTCATAGGTCCAACCACCACCCAGAATTACTAGAGAAATCGGTCGACGTTCTGACCCGAGACCACCCGCTTGGATCGGTACTGACCCTAGAGCTGATCGCCACCAAGCCGATCGCTCCGGATGACGAACTCTTTCTGGACTACGGTGACGCTTGGGAAGMTGCCTGGAACGAGCATGTTCGCAACTGGAAACCCTACCCAGGCAAGCATTCCACCTACGTGAGCGCTATCGATCTCAATACCCGAGATGAGCACTTGAGGGAGCCCCTACCCAGCCTATACACCATGAAAGACCACGATACTCTACTTCCCCCTTCCGTTCGGCTGATGGTAAGCAATGCTTGGAGAAAYGAGGAATACCGTAGAARGTACGGCGACCATTCGATCACAGCCAAGGTTATGTTTGACGAATTTGAATATGAGCCSGTTGAAGTTGTCTTCAAGAGTGGCAAACGGGATTCCGATCCCCAAGACGGCAKTGGGGCAACAACTGACGACGACCACAAACTATATCCCCCCGAGCTCGATCCCACCCTGTACACGGTGGTGGTAAATGTTCGCATAGAAGACGAAGAAGAGAAAGACGAAGAAGAAGAGAAAGACGAAGAAAACGAAGGGGATGACGAAGAGCCCAAATACCAGCGTGTAACGTTTTCTGATGTTCCCCGTCGGGCCTTTATGTTTGAAGACATGACAGGAACGCAGGACTTGTATCTACCTAATGCCTTTCGTCATCCCATCTTGATTCCAGATGATATCTTTCCGGAGGCTTGGAAGAATCGCAAACACGGCAACAGTAACGATGACAAGAAACATGGCGACGCCTTTCCATCACAGTATGGTGGGTACGCAGCCTTCACTGCCGCTCAAAAGAAGGCCRAAAAAGAGGCTAAGTCCCAATCTGAGTTGCCGGCTGTGTAATGACAGTCACACAAATGATGGAAATCTCCTAGCAGCACCATGACTAAAGCTTGAATGGTTCATTCACGATAACATAAATAATAGCAACCAGAGCAAAATTATTGCGATGGCAACGACGAAGACTGTGCAGAATAACGGCCGTAGGTTGCCTTTAACGAAYCAACAACAAACAACATCAAACTCACCCGATTCATCACTCATTGTACAGCAAGCACTTGCAGCATTTATCCCACTGTAGAGTATTGTCCGAATTGCGCACAAGAGCAGTGCAGCACTTTTTAATATACCAGACGTAGTACCACTAYGGTAGTACAAGTACTCAGAAAGTGTTTAGCACGACACAATCCAATACTCACATGTCATCAATACAATTTAAATTTAAATATGATAAACATTACTATCATACTACACAGTGATTAGTTGACTGCTACTAGTATTCCAATCAAAATYATTTTGATTCAGAGGACAAGGAGCACTTCTTGAGCTACAGGTAGGAGTACATGCTGATTGAACCAGTACTAGTTTTTAAACAGGAATAATCAAAACACGATCCCCCCATTACCAAATGACTGCTGCAATTTGATATTTAAACAGAAATATTGTTTTCACAACAGTATGTTTATTCATTTTTTAAGTAATCCACTTATACATCTGCTAACTGGATGCAATGTTGAACCACATCATGGACAATAAATTCAGTAGTACACAAACTAGTACCACTACTACTACTACTACTACTAGTACTACTACTAGTACTACTACTACTACTACTACTACTACTACTACTACTACTACTACTACTACTACTACTAGTAATAGCAGTAATACTAGTAGTAGTGGCAGTAGCATGCAAGAATAGCAGCAGTTTTAATGCAAGTTTTTCCACTCCTGCCAAAAGAAATTATACCAACTTTTTCAAGCCTTTTTCTTGAACAAAATGTTCTCTGTCTGTGGTACAGTGATGCAGGTAGTAGTACTTAGGGAGAACAACAACAACAATATCTTGATTCTTGTCCTGGAAATTTTTGTATTAGTACTAGTACTACTATTAGTACTACTATTAGTACTACTAGTACTAGTACTAGTATTATAGTAGCAGCAGTAATGCATTTGTTGTTCTAGCCATTAGCTCTACCAGTAGTACCACAAGTACTATTTTTAAAAGATCATCACAGCATAGTAAGTTGAAGCACTACTACTACTACTAGTCTTAATTATTCTAGTAGTTTTGGTATGAGTAGATCCCCAGTAKTAAAAAACTAGAAGGGGTTCATTCTTAGGTGTCAAGAACTCAAATTTGATGGTGGGCAAAGAAATGAACTTTGTACTTCCTTCTACTAGGATTGGAGTCAAATAATGGTAGGCAAATACATAAACAGTAGTATTTTCTATTAGAACACTCAAATTAAGTATGTCTCTTTTTATGGGAAGCTTCTTCTTGCCAGCAAGTTATTTCTGGAAAATGACAATGAAAATTATGAATAGTAGTACTCTTTTTTCTGCCTCTGKTGTGACTATGCTGGACATAGTTAGACAGTGGTTGATTGCTGAAACAGAACTCCCCAAAAACATGTGGGGTTGTCTACTAGTAGACAACAACAGTATCAGTTTTGAAGAAAATGAACAAAAGCAGCAGCAGATGTTGAGAGTACTACCAGTAGYATTATAAAATTGGTAATAGTAGCATTGGTGAAAGAGCCCGTAAAATCTTGTTCTGGAGACAAGTTGATATTACTAGGAGTATGTCACTACATAACATATCACAAGAATGTTGTTTCTACTACTAGTAAGAACAATGTGCAATAAGGAGACATGAAGCTGTTATCTTTTGATTTTTGTATTTTTCTTTGGTAGCAACAACTTTGTAAATTAATCATTGTTTCCCTTTTCTACTTTAGCCACCAGTTTCTGCCAATTGGGATTTATGTGGTATGTTGGCAAATCTTCAATTGAAGATGGCATTGATGGTGAACTATTAGTTGTTTAACTGGAAAAGGAAGAAAACAACTTAGGTTCGAAATTTGTGCTCAAATAGTACTTCTCAATGTTCTATGCATCTATTTCTTGTTGTGATTGAGAAGGGTCAAATACCACTGCATGCTGGTGGGAGGGGATGGAGTGGTGATGCTGGCAATCTTGTCAACCATATAGCTCAACTATTATTAGTAGCTACTACTAGTAGTAGTGCTAGCTACTAGTAGTATTAGTAATAAAATACCACAACAACAAAGCTGCTATGGCTAGTACTAGAAAAAATGTAGATCAGATTATCAGATTCTTGACAGCTTACTAGATTTGTTGACAATCATGTTGACTCTCTGCTGATGGATAAGTGCACCAATAAATTGATGAATTTGATACTCAGAATTCATGAAAGCCCAGAAGACAAATATTTCAATTCTTCACCATGTTTTTACTACTTTATGTTAAAGTGACATTAGTTTTAAGTTTATGCAGTGAAACTGTAGTAGTTAGAAAATATGRAATCATATGAAGTTTTTTTTKCACAAAATAGATCAGCATGTGCTATATTTYCTCAAGCACGCCTCCAAACTTTATGACCCCTAGTACACAGACAAGGATTGCTCATCTCTGTTTTAGATCTGGTTTCAAATGCTTTCCCCCTCTTCATGACATAGCTCCCTTTGTTAGCTAATAGGATGGAACAACATCAATAGCAACCCATATGACAAGGGCAACCATACAATCTTCTACTAGCAATAAATGATCTGCAAACTACTTTTGTTCAAAATACTGTTGCTTCAATGATGACTTCCACGGCTCCCCTTTCTATKCTTGATAGTATATCATTGTTGAATAAGACATGATTGAAGAGGAAGACAACAAGAGGGCTCCTTGTTGTTGCTGTCAGAAGGAAATGAAGCAAGTTCTCCTTATTGCTATGAGGATGTCTSTACKGACAGATAGAAAAGTGCTATTGAGGACTTATGCATTATGTGCCTTGCATACTGCAATATCAAACATCAAAAAGGTTTTATTAGTAGTGATTGCTTCAAAGTATGATTGGTTCACAATAGATTGTTGCAAAAATTGACCCAATTAATTGTTTGGTGGTAAATGATTTGGTTAATTTGATCATATGAAACAGACTTGACATGAACAACCCTACTACTATCCACCACAAACAGCCAACAGGAAGCCCTACTGGTGTGATCAACACACCAGTGCTGGTAATTGAACTTTTCATTGAAACATGGTTGTAACATATGATACATTAGMATCTGTAATAGAGCAGCAAAGAACATTACCAATGATGCCATCTTATAGGAGCTAGTGGTGCTGAGTACTATGACTACTACTAGAAGTAGTACCTTAATTGGCAATGATTCTTCCTTTGGAGAAATGGTGCCCTCTAGTATCATTGCTCCCAACCAGTGGTAGTGCAAGCATCATCACCACAAGGACCATTCTTTTGCCAGTAAGAAGCAAAGGAAGAATTGTGTTGCAAAAATAGTAACTTGTAGTAGTAGTACTTCTTGCAAATTGTTCTGTGACCTGTTATGTTTCAAAGTCAACCAACAAAGAAGACACTGAATGAAGTGTATGCCAGCAGGGGAGGAAAACATATGTTAAAAAACTTCAGAAACRCAAAACAAGAACTCCAAATAGATTCAAAATATTTTCCAAAATTCAGGSAAATTCTAAAAAGTGGAAAATTGAAGCACTGTAATCAAAAACTACTGAAAAATGCCCAGGATTGCCACAGTAGTTTAAACGCAAGAAGGCCTAAAGATGCTCTGGAACAAATTACACAAAACCTTTTCAAAGGTGAGAATTGCTGTCAGACTAATGAAGGAAGTGACAGTCCTAGTTTCTTTCATGAACTTTGCATAGAATTTGTTGACAATATGGATGTCATGCACTGTCCAGGTTAGATTCAGTTTACAGACAGATTCATTGAGCYACAAATAAACACTTCAGTTGTCACAGACAAGGTTCCACAAGTGTAGAAGAACACTGCTGAAAATACCCAAAGTCCCACCATATTCAAATGCAATTGCAYTTCAGAACTCAGGTTCAGGTGACTTGGTTTTGTCTACAGATGATACACATTATCTCAACCAAAATAAAACCTAATGAGCTTCCAAGAAGTGTTTGTATCAAATTCTACACAAAAAATTTGATGTTGTCACCCATGAGACTGATGGTGCAAAAGCTACAAAAAATTTACATTTACTGGAAGCTTGGAAAATATCAGAAACTATGCAAAATTGAATTTTCAAAATGACAAGAACAAAGAAAATACATTTAGCTAGATTGTTGCAGCTTTTGTTTTCAAACTTCATCAAAAGTCTCTGCRTTCACCTGATCAATCAAGAAAAAGAGATTCAAGAGGAAGTTTCATCGGTAGTAATTGCTACAGCAAATATAGATCTAAAGRCAACCATGAACAATAAAGAGCAGTTCATCTGCTTTCAATCAGGGACTGGTGGTACTGGAAAATCAAAGTAATTCATTCTGTTCGACAATATTGTAGAAACCTAAGAAAAGCACCACTGGGAGTTAACTTTTCCAACAGAACTCTGGCTATCACAGGCATGACTGGAACAGCAGTAGTGGTAGTTAACATCAATGGGGGGAAACAACACATAAAACTTGCTGTCTGAATTGTGCCAGATCCAGCATCACACAGGATGATGCATGGGAAAATGAGACTTGTCTTCTCATCAATKATGAGATATCATTTGCTAGCATCAAACAGTTGGAAACATTGAATGAGTATCTCAACTTGTTAAGTGATAAACCATTATGATATAATTTACATGGTAATCTATCCACTGCATTTGCAGGTAACTTCCAACAACTCAAACCAGTGGGAGGAGACTTGCTCTTGTTAGAAAGGATTTCTATCTTGTCTGAAGAGAAAAACCAAACACATTTCTTGAACTTTAAACAAATCACAGGAGGTTTAAAAATGATATAATCTGGGGGGATCTTCTTGACGATTTAAGAACAAGATTGTAAGAAGAGCATGTTCAAATCATCAATCCAAAAATTGTAAAACCTTGGGACAACAAACTCCCAGAAAATATTGTTTATGCAACATACAGTAATGCAGACAAGTGCGCAATAAATGATGGCATATTTTCTGACTTTCTCAAAACCACATGCTCAAAAATATWAATGTCAGATTACCAGATCACACCATTGTAATCAAGGCCTCAAACCTAAAACTGCAGATTGACAAAACAAGAAAATACAGGGACATGTCTGATTTTCAGCAATATTGCTTACTACAAACCGTRGCATCAGCTGCTGACATAGTTGCAAGTGGAACCAAATCTTCCAAGAGGATATATCCAATGCTTAAATTTTATGTTGGCAGACCTGTCATCATTAATGACAACATAGATGTTGAAAATCAAAAGAAAATGGAACCATGTGTACTTTCAAGTAYATCAAACTAAAAAATGGGTGCCTGGGTGGATTGTGAAATTATCAACATTCATGGATTTTAATGAAGGTGAATTGTTAGAAAGAATGGTCCTCAACGAAAAAGAAGACTAAAAAAGTCATTGCGTTGACTTCTCCAAACACTCCTATAGTAGCAAGAACCGCTAAATGTTGATGTCCCCAAGAATATGAGTCAAAAATTATCCACCATCAAACTCAAACAAGTCACAACAAGGAGGGAATACATTTACTAACTCAATTCCCACCAATTACTAATATTGCCAATGCATGAACTGCTCACAAATTACAGGGAAGATCTTTGGAAAATAYGTTGGTTTCAACTTGGTCTTACTACACAAGCAATTGGATTAGTACTTGCAAGTAACAATGTTGTTTACTACTACTAGTAGTACTAGTAGAATTTCTTGTTCGTCCAGTGGTCTGGTGGTGTTTGCAAGATCACCTCTTCTTTTTACAAAAACAAACACTGCCAGCAACGATCTTCAACATAGACAAAAAGTCAATGAATTCCATTCCTATTTTAGAAACAACAWGAAACAGCCACAATGCTTCATCATTGATAAGCTTCTAAATTCTTTTCAGATTGTTACTCTTTACCTTGGCACTACTAACTTAGTTTTTGCATCGTACTAGTAGTACGGTAGTAACTATTTGCGTTAGCGACCCAATTTATTATTTTTTGATCACTTCTGGAGCCCCTGAAAACCTCCTTGAATTATTGAAATCTAGCGAAAATAAAAATAAAAAATAAGCATTGCACGTTGGCCCTTGCTGAAAGCAACCTGCAACACATGACACGAGGTTGATTCATCAATCAGATTCGATGTGGGTCACTCTTTATTTTGCATCATTGACAGCCACAAATCTCAAGCCTATAGATATTCCAAATTTTCCATCACAAGCCGTTGCTGCAAACTTAATTTCATCCCRGCAAATAAATTGTTCGAAGAGACGTCAACTTGATTTTTGCTTAGCCACTGCGAAGTTCGTTATACACCCTCTTTCGTCACGGTGGAAAAGGTAGAAGAGCAATACTMATATCGACTAAGATTGATTCGTGTGATCATTTCAAATCGTCTTCCGCAACGYAAAAGGGGTAGAAAGGCCAAATGGCATCCACTCCACCGATTGTGAAACGACGAGAACACGAAGAAAACTCAACTCCTGCTGATCTAGAAGATGCTTCCGCAAACCGGAAATTACCATTCGAGCCAAAAGTTGACGGWAAACCGACGTCGAAATGTCCCAAGCAGCAATCTTCCTCAAAGTTAGCTCTGATTCCAATGCGATCCGTAGCCTTCTCAAAAAATGCCAAGCAGCAGCAACAACAGCCGTTAGAAGCCAAGCARTTTCCCATCGTATTGGGCCGGGCTAACTTGTCTCAGTGGTGGTACCAATCCTGTGACTGCCAACAATATTATTGCCGCCTCCATTGCCGACCGGTTGCTCAAAACATAGGGAGTTTGTCAAAGGTAATGATTCAAATTGATACAAAAGGGACGGCGCACATCGTTGGCAAGAACCCACACTTGGTAACCATTATTACTCCCGAACGAGGTAACAACAACAACTACAACAAAAGCAGCAGCAATGATGCTAAGTGCGCTGCAGGTACCGATCAAGAATGCAACGACAACTCCCAGAGCAACAAGGACGACCACCACCAACCGATTGCACTGCGTCCCAATGATATTTTAAGTATTGGTAGACGCGATCGGGAACCTTGGATGCGCTTTCAAATCGTGGAGAACAACTTCTCCACTAGCGGTGCTGGTGGTTTGACAAAATCTAGTTTGRTGAATCACACGAACACAAAAAGTGATGATTCGAAAAATGAACASTTGAAACCAATTAACGATRTTACCGTGGAAGTTCCTACAAAAGGAGCATCTCCAGAAGCATGGAGACAAACACAGCTCTCACGCAATGACCATCAAGCAGAAAATCCACCACAATCACTAGTTGTAGCGGCGCCAGTTCCGAATACTTCTGTACAGGAACGAAGTGTGCATCACGACTCGCAGCTGCCGGAATGGATCACAACAACGACAACTACAAGCACCGGTCAAAAGAAACGAAAGAAAGCATCTTCTGGATATCAAAATTATGGTATCACCGATTCCAAACAACAACAACAGCACCACGCTATGGCAGCGACCTTGACCAAGGCAGCAGTCGCTGCTGGTGCCGCAGCGGACGCTGATGAAAGAAACAGATCAAAAAAAAACTATCGCTACAATACTTATTACAACTATTATAACCACGGCAATTACGACGTCGACTTCAACGCTCAACGCCGGCGGAGACGCTACAGCAGCTCGTCGCTTGCACCTTATGGATTATCCTCGCATAATAACAAGCCTGTGATTCGATCTGCCGAAGAGCTATACAACAGAGGAACATCTCGCAGAGGAGGACGTCTTCAGGGGCACCATAACGATCCGCAAATACATTTGGTCTTCCAAGACTACGAAACATCGGCACGACTGCTTAGAGCTGGGACACGAAGGGGAAGAATTGAAATGAGACCATCCAAAGAAACAAATAGGGATTGCAACTATAACAATGRCGGTGGCAACACGCCACCGAGCGGTGGTGAACACCTATGTTCAAGGAAGATTCGACGATTTGCCAGGACCGATCGAAATTTCATCGGCAAGCCCAGAGAAGAAAGTAAGAGCTCTTCTGCTTCTGCACCGAATGCTTCTTCGACGACATACGGGAAATCAATGGGACTTCTATCGCAAAATTATGTCGCAGCGTTGTTGGACGAGAGCACACCTRCTGTGTCGGGATCGACAAAACAGCGGGTTGATGAATCGACAGTGTGAAGGGAAGGACATAGTGGAACGACCTCGATGGAAACAAAACAAAGTACCAAATAATCACACCCGTAATTATTATGCTAAACTAAAGAATAGATTCATGGGTATCATTCAAATAGAGTAACCAGTTACCTTTGAAGCGTATTGACACTGGCAGGTTGTCTGGCATTGACGTCGCTCTTGCTACTTTACAAGAAAAGGAAACACCACAATCAATCATTACCACTCGTCAACTGATGAGGGGCCATCCTCAAAAACCTAGATCGGCCGAATCTAGACTACTATCCGACACTGCACTTCGACCAGTCAGGTTAGTTCCATCCAAGTCTCCAAATTCTAGAATAAACTGCYATGGACTGGCTAGATCTGAATATGCGCTTAAAGTCAGATTCATGGAACAGGCTCACAGCATCATCATCAAGTTCAGAATGATCTTTTGGTTGCCGTKGTTWTGATCTTKCCTGGAAAYGGCAACTGAAACAGACCCGGACAATCAACCAAGTTTGGCACGTCTTCGCTCTCAAACCTCTGAACAGACCATCTGAAACAGACTARTTTTCTCATGATCATAACACATACATAAACACTGCCCCAAAAAGCACTTTGTACCATCACGTTAGAATATGCAAAAACCTCACCTATCTAAGTATCTAGGATGCTACTACTCAGTCCACTTCTTGCACTCTTCCCATACCCCTCCGCATTCGTAGATGTTGHATGTCAGGCCGAAATAATTCCCATCAAGCTAAGATGGCCCGGGTCTAGATTTTAGAATCTAGGGTTACGGGAATTAACCAATATTTATAGTGATTTTGAAAGTATCGCTGATACGGCACTTTTTTGCTAATGAAATACTKCTAATTACAAAATGATGGTGCTCAATCTTGTATTTTGAATGTAATTGTGATGCGATGCTCACTACATAATTTTTTAATACAAAGTCATCTTGAAAGGATGTTTATTCGGTTCRATTATATTTGAAAGTTTTTGAAGTAGATTTATCTATTCACAACTTTTTTGGATAAAATGCACAGTTATAGCTACTGCGGATATCAGTAAAATAGTACACGCTGGATTGTTCAAGATTTATAGCATCCCTTGAATACATAAAATAAAWTGGAGTAATAGACAAGAATCATAGAGTCTCTATCGCATCTTCGTTTTTCCCGATTAGACCATATCAACCAACACCTCTGCGCAATCGTGAAAGAGAGGAATAATGTTAGTGGTCGKAATGAATACTTYACGYTTTGACAGCTAAAGGCATATAAGGTCAAGGACTGGAATATATAATCTGAACTCACGTGAAGCGGTACTGCGGTGATGATGACTTGCTTCATTTTTTTCCACAGAAGAGGATATTGTACGGTCAGCCGTCGGTGCGCCTTTCCCACTATTTTGCTTCGTGGCAGCATCTGCCGTTAGCAAGTCACCTACAGCATCTACGCTAATTTCTTGGAAAATCGAGAGACCACGTGTGTGACCCGGCTTTTTCGGCCCCTTTGAAGRACGAGATTTTTTCGGATCGATAATCGTACAGGTAGGATTTTCGCCCGCTTGCTTTTGATCATGATGCTTCTTACACATCCCACTAAGAATAGCTTGTTTTGTGCATCGGTCGACAGAACATAGCTTCTTTTTCGCTCCATGCGCAATGCAACGGCCGCCTTGTACAGCAACCTTTGTACAGCCTTCCAACTCACAACGTTTTCGTGCTGGTCCGTGTGTACTACATAGTCCGGCTTTCTTGACGTGTTTCTTGCATCCTGGATACTTGCATAGTTTACGCTTGGCACCATGAGATATGCAAAGGCCACCCTGAACTACACGATTATGGCAGCCTTCAACAGTACATTTCCGTCGAACGCGTTTACTCGTTCCACCAGCCATGAGCTTGCTTGCGGCAGAGGCTGGGGCAGAAGAAGGTTGTTTTACAGAAGACGATTCGCTCTTTTCCTGTAAACTRGTGGCATCATAAACTGCAGCGCGAGTGCCGGTTGTTTCTTGTAAATTCCTTAAAAATGCAGCATCTGCACTATCAAGAAAAGAAATGGACGAAGAGGTCGAGCGATGATGGGCTCTCCCACTTCCAATTGATTCTGGTTGAGACGATTGGCCCCATAATAAAGGACCCAAATTCGAAAAAGAAGATAACTTCCGGTGATGACCTGCTGATGGGCTCGATCTGGGAGCTGGTGGTCCAGGTTGCCTCGAATCCACTGCAATCGCAGTTACGTACGTTTGTACACCCTGCGTGCTACCACCTCGTGGCCACTGATGTGGGGCGGGTGGTCCCATGGTTTCGTTCACTTTGACTGCTGAATGTTTATGATCGATGCTAGCGACAGTTGGAGACGTGCGCGCTGGGTTTTCACTATGAGGACGTTCGAGAGTAGGTTGCTGCAAAGGGGTGTGGTGCTTTGTGTAAGGATCTTGACCACGCGGGCGAGCATACTGCACAGGATAGCTGGCTGGTGGMGGAGGACCATGTGGTGGCCCATGATGACGTGGATATCCGTTGCTCACTGGATGAGGGGGATAATGGTAAGCGGGGTGATATGGTGGCTGGGGATAGGATGGATGTGTATAGTAAACTGTCCGGGCTGGTAATCCTCCGGATGAATTTAAGGAATAGTGCCGGTGGTGAGCAGCTCCAGGAAGTTGTGGAGGAGGTTGTTGATGAGGTGGAGGTGCAGACCCGTGTACCGTATGGTCGAATGTTGTAGCTGTTTCCATAGGTGATCGAACACTTCCAGGAAGTTGTGGTGGAGGTTGTTGGTGAGATGGAGGAGCAGGTCCATGTACTGTATGRTCGAATGTTGTTTCAATGGGGGATCGACGAATAAAGTTGGGATGGTTGTTCCAAGAATGTCTACCAGTGGCCGAAGCTTGTAATTCTTCTCGCGAAAAGTCCGCGGCAGCAGTCAAGGCGTCGAGYCCTGAACTATCGATCCTACGATGAGGTTTGGCGCGTTTAATCGCAGCTGATTTTCCAACCGAATCGATTCGTCGATGAGCCTGCGCTGGATTCGATGCATCTCCTGAATATGCTCTGCTGTGTTTTTGCCCCGTTTTTGCTGGACTTCCGTTCGACAAATTGGTGGCATCTTGGAAGTGTTCCGAAAGATTTTGCTTGTGACCTCCACGATGATTGGGAGAGGAGCACTTGTCGTCGCTCATTTCCGATGGCTTCTTGCGAAAACCATCATCATCAAAAGATGGTTGGATTACTGCTACATCACCTTGCGCATCAGAGCCTTGGGTCTCTTCTTTGACCGATTGCTGATCGTCACCCATCACGCTGGAATGTTGCTTTGACAATAAAATATCTATCGGTTCAAATTCTTCCTCACGACGACGTCTACTACTGAAACGATAGTTGGGACGTAGGCTGAAGAGACCTAATCCAATCTTGCGATGTGTTCTGCACGGATACATGCCAAAGTTATGAACAATCAACGATTGATCCGCCATTAATTTGTTTGTCCACACAGWGTCATTAGCRGGAACCATGATCGTCAAATGGCAACAGACAAAACCCAGACACAAAAGTGTGTCAATAGTTTCGAGTGGAGTTGATCGTCGAGGTAGGAATAGCGGGGCGAAAGAGAGAGTTAACAGAGTGAAAGAGAGGGTTATCTCGGTGAGTCGACACGGATATTCGACAGATTAAAGAGACTTYGGAATTAAAGAAAATGCGGTGATTTATTGAGGCCAAAAATGAGACATCCCACATGTTGTTCGAAACTGTTGTGAATCAAAATAAGRGGGAGTCTCTTGTAAAARTGTGGCATGATTTTAAAGAAATGAGGCGGACCGACCCTAAGTATCACTGATCCGTTGATAGATTTTGTTCGGGTTCTAGTCGCGTTMATGCCATCCGTGACTGAAACTGGCTRCAATGACCATGTGCGCGCGAATTTCCTTTATCAACAGCGCCATTTTCAACCCCTCGGAGTTGCGTTGCAAACATCAACAGAGAGTTATCGATTTGTGATACTCCACTTGATGATGCGATGAAATGGAAAATGAAATCGGACAGCTATCTGCTGCCCATGAAGTCGTCGAAAAAACGATCTACAACACCGGTCGAATACTCGTAGCATCAATGATGAAAAAAGRTCACTAACAATCACTCACTCTTATTTCTTCGGAAGAGGATGACGACACTGGTTGTGCGCTGCTTACCGAAGTGAACCCTAGTTTGCTGCTTTTGGTTTGTGCCGATTTTGTCGTCGTCAACTTTTCCCCACGAAGTTCACCATGGCACTCCCACTAATGTTTTACTTCGTAGTCTCGACACGTAGGGTACACGTAGACAATTGTTACGAACTTTTTGCGACCATATGGCACRCTTCGCGTAAGCAAAACTAAATCACGGGTTGTAATTGTAAAAAGCTTCCAATGAGCATCGCGCGTTCACAATCCCTTTCGCACGATTGACCAATTTTGAGTCCGGGATGGTCAATGAATGGATAAAACTAAAAACACGGTTCATGTTCATACGGTACGGGTACGTACGTACGGTACGTACCCTGATGCTCCACTATGAACTACGTACGTAGTACGAACCATGATCCATGATTCTGATACTTCGTACTTCGTACCGGTACGCTGGAAAGCATACGATACTCTTAGTTGTACTAAAAAGTATAAGTATTACTAGTAAATAATTACTGTTTGATGCACAGAAAACACGACACTTTACATCCCTTTAAACCATCGTTGTCGCCACAACGAGGAATCCGCACAGATCACTCCTGTTTCTAGAATTGACAGGCCCCCGTTTCGGCGCTGCAGCACACATCGCAACATTCGCAAGTTACCAATGGCTGTCCCGAGGACGGATCCGGAAGGCAGTCTGCCTGGACGAATTCCAGAATGTGCTCCTCTTTGAGATCACAGATACTCGATGGAATCGTCCCAGACAGGTTGTTGCCGTCTAACCATACGGTTCTTAGATTTGTCATGCTGCTAAAGTCGGATGGAAGCGTCCCAGTGAAACCGTTGCTGCTAAGACGCAGAGTTTGCAGTCCTTCGAGTTTGGTGATATTGGGACTAATAGTTCCGGTAAACTTCGATTTATGGAGATCGAGACGCCACAGCTGTGACATTTTAWAAATTTCTTCCGGGATTGTTCCCTCGAGAGAAGTTTCGCTCATACGGATGTCGGTCAAATAATTAGTTAGTTTTCCAAGCTCAGTGGGGAGGGTGCCGGTCAATTCATTATTGTGCAGCCAAAGCTCGTTCACGTGCATATCGCCAAACTCGGGAGGGATGGTACCCGTCAACTCGTTTTTGTGGAAGCGCATGAATGCTGCCGATGCGAAGATCAGGAGTTTCGTGTATCGTCAAAATCGAGAGGAAAATGCAAAGGAATGTCGAAGAAACACAACGACTATTTTGTGAGTCTATGCAAGTGCACGAGGCCATACAGCTACGTCCCTTGTTACAGCATRCATTACCATTCATTGGACAACGATACTGGTAGCACAGAATCAGGCATTCAAACCATTTTACATACCTAGCGACTTGGTATTTGAGAATTCGGGCGGCAAGGTTCCCGAAAATTGGTTCCTGAAGAGGAATAGGCCCTTGATGTTWCGGAAATTCCCAACGCTGGTGGGAATTTGCCCAGTTAGAAAATTCTCTGCCACGTTCAAGAGCTGAAGGTTCCGAGCGGATGACCAGCTGTTCGGAAAGCTCCCCGTGAACCTATTGTTGTGCATCTCGACATGGATCAGGTATTTCATCTGGCCAAAGCCAYCCGGGAGAGGCCCCGTAAAATTGTTCCACTGCATGGCAACGGTCTGGACGTAGCGCAGCCGCTGAAAACTACTGGGGAAGGTTCCCTCGATTCCCTGCCCGTGCAAATCAATGACTCGAATCTGCATGAGATTGTCGCAGATGACCCCTGCCCACTCRCACTCGTGCACGGAACTCAACCAGCGGTTGGCCGGGACTGCCCAAAAAGTAGAAAGGGAGGGGAAAGGATTGACGGTGAGAGATTAAGAMAGACGGTGAAGATTTCCGAAACCACGATTCGCGTCGCTGTGTTTTGCTGCGAATACACATTYGGGAGCGCGATCACCAAAATACTCACATGCTTCGAATACCAGTGGTTTGATGCCCGACAGCTTTAAAAAGTCACATTTTTCGGTCTCGTTGTCGGCAAGATCGATACTCTGCTGGTTGCACGACCGCCACGGGGCCACTTGGTGTGTATCAAAGTAGAAGGCGGCCATGATAAACCGCTGAATAAAATTGAGGTCCGTAGGCAAGAGCTGCATCTCGTCCTCGTGTATGATCCATTCCTTGGCAAGGTATTCCGGAGACTCGGGGTCGTTGAGTTTTTGCGATCCAACTTCCAGTTCCAGTTGTTCGATATAATCCAAGGTGCAGCGGGCACACGTCGGGGACTCGGTAGGTACATGGTGCTGCTCGTCGTCCTSTCTCTGTAGAATGGTCAAGACCCCGATCGTGCAGGCGGTAACGATGATGAGCAAGATGCAGAACAAGAGGCCATAYACGCGCACGCGTTGGTTCTTGTACACGGGATACTTGATGGCATCCGGGTCGTATTCGACAGCGGAGGGAATGAAAACGTCCTCGTTCTCGCGAACAGCAACGGCCACCGCCAGGCCGTTGTTGCTATCACTTTCGTAGCGACCCCCGACCTCCGTGCCACCCGTTCCGGGAGGTACGTTCGTCGGACCACCGGCACCACCATCGGAAGCATCCGGAGATTCGTGCTTGGGTTGTTTCTCGCCACCGACGAGGTGGTTCACTCCGTGGGAGGGAGGGGCTTTCTTGAGCTTGGACGAAGCAGCACCTTCGGAAGTTCCCGTGGCAGCAACGGAAGCAGCAACGTTCCTCTTCTTCTTGGCGAGGAGAGCGGCTCGGCCGCCACCTTCGGTGGAAGAAACCGCCCCCGGWACCGTTGCCGGAGCACCGCGTTGCTGCTGGTTCTTGGCAAGCTTCCTGGCAATCGCACTCGCCTTCTTCCCGGTGACACGGCTGGCCTTGGCCCGTTCCTTGGCGGCCACGTCGGCTTCCAGCCGATCCAGGCGCTTGCCGGCGGGCCGATCCCCCGAACCCCGACTGGCACGGGACTGTTCCTTGGCGGCAATGTCTGCCTCCATTCGGTTCATGCGTTTGACGGCCGTGAAGCTGCTTCCGGGCGACGAGGCTTCGGATTGCGATCTGTTCGGGGAGAGGCCTGGAGGGTTCCGYTTGGTGACCGACGCTCTCGCGCCAGCGGAAGTGGGTGCCTTGCCCCTYGCCTTGGCCGCGACTTCTTCTTCCAATCGTTCCAGTTTGGTGGTGTTGGTCTGGTTCTTGCTGCCGGTGTTGCCGCCGTTGCGGTGTCCACCGGTGGAAGAGTCCCGGAGATGGGCGGGCACGGGTCGCTTTTGTTGGTTCTTGGCGCCTGCATTCCGACGGCCTCGGGACTTGGCCATGGCGTCCGACATGTCCCGAGCCGTAGCAACCGCTGCAGWAGAAGCAGGAGCAGCAACGGAACCAGGTGGCGGGGGCTTTCGGTAGGCACCMGAGGAAACCGCACTCATCCTTGCGGCCTTGGCTTTCTGTTTGAATGCACGGTCGGCATCGGCATCGGGGCGAGACTTGCCGCCGGCATTGTCATCAAAGTTGTTGACTCCCTTCTGGCGCTGCCCCTCGATCTGTTGATCCAAAAGGGCTGCGGCTGCAGCTGTTTTCGTGGTGGCGGTGGTGCTGGAAGAAAGGATGGAGCGGCCGTCGTTGATGGCAACCTCGATGTCTTCGTTGCCGGAGCTTTTCTTTTCTTCCTCTTGGTCGGAGCGGTAGTTACTGTTACGACTCTGCCGTTGGGGAGGCGGTTTCTTCGTTGTCGTTTGCGGTAGGCCGCTGCTTCTGCCTTTGTCGTCGTTGAGATCCATAGTGGAGAGCGCTTGGTTGGGTTTTGCTGCTGTTATGTGAATCTCTGCTCCAAAGWACTTCGAATCTGTTATGAGAAGCCATACAAGAACGGTTTCAAAGCCAAGCAAGCGAAAGAGACAATCTCGATCTATGTCAGGGAGCGCCGGGTGGTTCAAAGCAGCAGCGAAAGAAGAATGGTTCAGATAAAACCAATTCCACCAGATAGGTATCACCACTTTCTCACCTTTCCAACTAGTTTTGATCGCACGATTTGTTCTGGCCTAGTAGCCGGGGATAGTTGCACAATAGTATTGTGTTTTCTCGCTTGGTGCTGTGTGCTATGTGATGGTGTAGCTATTGCAACAACTTACAATATTGTTTCTTTGTTGCCAGTTTGTTTTCTTCTTGTCTATGAAGAAGACCAGCCAAGGGGATTGTGTGTGTGCTTTCAGAGGAGCTTCAAGTACTGGTACTCGTACCGGAACCGATTGTGCTTTACTCTACGATCTACTGGTAAGATACATTAGTGCGATGTATCGAAGACAGAATCACCCTACCGGTACAGTACAATACATACTGCACTCACTACATCGAACGAAAGTGGCCCTTCCTCGGTTCGCCACCGAATCAGACGAGGTGTGGTTTTTACGGTGAGGAGAGATGAGCGGGAACCGCGGTCGGGAGTTCTGGGTCGGCAAACGTCACGCACGAAATCCTGGACGATTTTGCATTTTTCTCCAGAACCATTTCTGTACGGTGCGTCTGTTATGTAAACCACGGTATCAGAAGGATCATTAGTTGAAACAGCAGTGTGCCGATGCGGTATCCGAGATTCTTTTGAAGTCAGAAAGCCGCAACGCTGTGGATTGTTTCTTGCTTACTGACAGTTGTTAGGATTAAAGCCATAAATACGGCATTGAAGACGACAACTAATCCCAATTCCAGTTAAATATTCAGGAGTAATTTCTGTAAACTGATAGACAAGCTATCGCACTCTACGGTACGAGTACCGTGCGACTGCGACATCATTGATCGAAGCACGACTAGAAAATATTTTGTCGTACAGTACGTACCTCGCACGGAAATATTAATGATCGTCATCTACAGTCTACAGTAGAGGACTCCTAATGTCAAGCGCAATAAAGTCAAGTACACTTGGCAATTCCCGTGTATTTGCTAGTAGAAAATTTTAGCTCATTTTTACAGGTAAATTTAACCGTCAGTGAAATAAAACGGTTAAAAATTGTCATTCAACTTCTGAAAAAATTCTGGCGCGGAGAATGGCCAAGGTCCGCGCCAGGATTTTTCCGGAAACTTCACGTATTCACTCAGTACAAATTCACTCAGTGAAAACAGTGCACTACCATTACTTGCGCATGATTTTTTTCGGAAATTGAATGCCATTTTTTACCCCTCCGGAACGAGAAATAACAGATAACGATAACCGGAACCGACTACTACTAACGAGAAACAGAAATAGGAACACCAAACCATCAGCAATAGCAACTACTCAGACAAGAACAATGGATAAAGTAATAGAGCTACCACTATTCTATGACACCATGGTGGAGGGCTTTGAACTGGCTCTATTGATTCCAGATGAAGCAGCCCGGAAGAAGGAAATACAAAAATTGGAGACTCACTACAAAGCCTGTGATTGGGTCACAGAAGGGCTGGTTAATGAGGTCAAGTCTCTCTTCCCCACCAGCACAGACATTGATCCAGAAAACAACAATCTAAGAGACTTGTCCAAGTTCAAGGAGGCCATGGAGAAATTCTGTGTTCCTGACCGGAAGTTTGCATCTCCCTATCAATTCCATCAGATCATGACTATCCTTTGTTCCAAGTGGTCAGTGAAGATTGCATCTACTACTAACAATTCAATCCGGTGCCACTACAGGCCACACACCAGAAAAAGAAGGGTACATGAAGATCCAACAAGGCGCCGGAAACTGAGGGAACTACCCGTCTACAACTGTCCCTTTGCAATAAAGTATTCCCTCCCAGGCATCCGCACTACTACCAAACCCAGGATTCTACTCAATATCAAGATTACCTCTGTGAATTTGCATCACACATGTCCATTGAACACTATCTGCTACAGGGTTGCTGTGTGCAGGTCAGGATCACCAGTTGTCAATTTGGAATCAATGCAAGATATTCTCTCCCTCATCCAAGTGAATCCCACCATGTCTGCAAGTGAATTAAGGCCCTTCATTGCAAGTTATATGCCTCCCCATGTATCATTAACCGCAAAGCAAGTGGGCAATTTCCGTCAGAAAGCAGTCAAATATCTAGCAGTTTATGGCAATAAGGAGGTTACACAGGAAGAGGCAGCCCAACTGCTGAGTGGAAGTTCGGAAGAAGCTATTGGCACAGATTCATCAATAAATAGGAAGGAAGTTGAGAAACTCCTTTTGAATGTGATGAATAGAGGGGACATTTGGGCTGTCATTGATTTCTTTGATGAGCTGAAAGAAACAAAGTCAAAGTTCTGTTACTCCATGAAGAAGAACAGTACTGGACAGCCAGAAGCAATCATTTGGAGCACTGCTGAAATGAGAAGAGATCTGGTCAGGTATTCATCCTCAATGTTCTTGGACATGAGGAAGACTGCCACTAACAACATTGGATGGAAGAACTATTTTGGTCCCACTGTTAAGGATTCTGAAATGCAGGTTAGGGTTGTTGCTGAGTGCCTATGTTGTGTTGAATCAAATGAAATGTATGCCTGGGGTTTGTCACAGCTGCCAAAATTTGAACCAATGTACAGTCTGTCATCAACAAGGTTTTTTTTTGCAGATCAGCTTGTGTCCAATGATCTTTTGCAAATGCTCTCAATCCAAGACTCTTGTAAGTTGAGGATTGACCACCATCATTTATTCCAGACTGTGTTTCCAGACTTCTTTGGTGAACAGTTATGGGTTCAAAAACTTCAACCTATTATGAGGACAATGCTTGGCGCCAAAACTGAAGACTGTTGGACTGAATGCTACCAACAGGCTATTGCAATTGTCAAGAGGAACAATACACATTTTGAGTATCTTCAGAAAATTTATTCCTCTCCTGAGACATATGCCATGTGGTATCTGAAGCAGTTCCGAGGCAATTTGAACCTTAGAGGATCTGCTCCTGCAGAACAGAACCATGCAAGTGTGAAGACGTTCCTTGGAACAGGAAGTACATTGTCTTTACTTGAGAATGTGAAGAAGCTTTTTGCCCGTCACATAGAGCACAACAACCAGAGGTGCCAGAGAGCAAATGAGCTCCTTGTGACAAGTTCCTGTTACAAATCTCAACATGTTGGGGATCTCAAGTTTATTGATTGTGAGGCAAAGAAGACACTTAGCCGTTATGCCTACCAAATGCATCAAGCCATCCAGAAAGCAACCAAATATCTTCAGCACAAAGTGGAGGATGGGATTGTGTATTGTTTTCCTGCTGGTGCTGATGAAAGGTCACACAAAGCTGTTTCTTGGGTGGAGGGCAGAAGGTGCAAATGCTGGCGGTCTCATGACATGGACTTTCAATGTGAGCATGAACTCAGAGTGGATGGTGAATTTCTTGTTAACAAATTTGGTTCTCGTTGGTTGCAGGATGATAAGTATAAGAAGGTGAATCCTTCCTACTCCACTCTGCTAATTGCACCAGCTGATCTGCCAGTTCTGGGAACATGCATATCTGAAGATATGGAACCTGAGGATACTGGGTTTGATGGTGGGGGTGATACCGAGTTGAGTGATGAGGATATGTCATGTGCAGATGTTGCTGATTTGAATGACACAGAACTCTCTTCTCAGCAGCTGTATGCTCTAGCCCAGTCAAAATTTAACACTCTGTGGAGGCTCCTTGATGGGAACAGAAAGCTCCAAGTCTCATGCATAGCAGGGTTGGAAAAATTTATGACGAGGGCTCAACAACATCAGAATATAGATATTGAATCATGGGTTGGAGATCTTCCGTCAGGACCAGCAGCAAATGATACAACTGCCCCAGTGCAGGGTATCATCAGTGCCCCATCATCAGGCAGATCAATGGGTAGATACAAGAGTTCACGTGAAATGAGAAAGAGGAAACGGGTTAGTAGTACTAGATCAGCATTGCCACCTGTGACAGGCACAACCAATAAAACCAAAGCATGTAGTTTCTGCAGAGGAGCTGGCCACAACATTGGAATCCGTTGCCCCAGAATCAATACATGGGGCGGATCAATGCTTACCAGGAAAAAGGAGGAGTTCTGCCAGAGGGTAGACTTTGTGAAGCAGATGCGGTGCATCACTTCTGCATATGCTATTTCTCCATTTCCTATAGACAGACATTCTTCAGATGTAATTCATGACATTGGGAGTGGAACAAGAGGGATTGTCATACACCAACGCCTTTTATCTGCAGACATTGTAAGAGTTCTAATTGAATGCACATTGCTGAAAGCAGAAGGAAAACCCTGTGATGTGAACAGAAATGTACTGTTTCAAGTTGAAGCAGTTGAGCAATACATTTTGCGCTCCAAGTCAAGTGTTGTTATCACACAGATGGCTAGGGTTGATAGTAATGAACTACTTCAACAACCAACTAGTACTAATATGATGTCACAGATGTCAAACCTTTCACAGTTGTCTCAAACTTTTGGTTGCATTCCTACCACTACTGCTGGTGGTTGCAGTTCAATGATGGACTTCTCTAATGGCATCATTTAGATACTACTAAGTTCCCGTAATTTTACTAGTATTATTACTACTAACTTTCTGTAATTTTACTAGTATTATTACTACTAACTTTCTGTAATTTTACTACTAGTAATATTACTACTAACTTTCCGTAATTTTACTAGTAATATTACTAGTACTGGACCAAAAATACCAAAAAACTTAGTGAAATTTTGAAGTACAAGAGTTCACTCCAAGTCCTCGTAAGAGTGCTAACTACTGGAAAAATAAGGTACAACAAAAAACCTGAATTGTAGGAGTCGACAGTACTAAGAGTACTGCTTACTACTGGAAATGAACACCTCCACACCGACTCATTACTACTGATTCCTACAAGCACCTCAGGCCCAATACTATAGGTACTGGGGGTGTTGCTAACTGTGTTAATAGGGTTACTGCTTACTATTTCTTAACAGCTATCTAACATTGCTCTTTTATGCAGGATAGCAATATAACACGAAACACGCAACACCACAAATAACACAGCAACAAATCGCAGCAACAAATCGATTGCTTCCTTGCTTCCATATGAATTGCAGCAATGAATCGATTGCTTGCTTCCATACACAAATCGATTGCTCCGAATCGATGCTTGCTTGTTGCTTGCTCCGAATTAGTAGCAACGAATCAATTGCTTCCATACGAATCGATTGGAATGAAGTCTTCCATTGGATCAAGCACCTCATCACTTCCGTTCCTCCCCTTATAGTGACATACCTCACTTTCGTGATGAAGATGCTCTCTTCCTGTCATCGCTGGCTGGTCAGTAGACATATTGACTTGGCACTACACCCTTCGGAGAGATTGGCTTGTGATAACTTGATATGGATTGACTTGGAGATAATACGGTTGGTTGTTGAGTATCGCTGACCGCAAAGAACAAAGCCACACTTGATTGAGTATCGAAGACCGCAAATAAGAATACGGAGATCCGCAACAACGCAAATAACTTGAATACGAAGATCCGCAATGCAAATAACTTGAATACAGAGATCCGCACTTCATTGATTATCAAAGCGTTGCACGCCAAACCGCGATATGCGGAAAACTGCCACCAACATAATGGTTCCTTCAGTATCCGAAAACGCAAACGCAAATCGCTTGACCGCAAATACAGAGATCCGCAACAACGCAAATAATACCGAGAAGCGTCGCAACAATACGGAGATCCGCAACAACGCAAATAA
>CAACVS010000078.1:92077-113200 GCA_900660405.1 Pseudo-nitzschia multistriata
CTGGTGCAGTACTAGTGCGTCATTTTAGCCTTTTTAGCTACAACACCACCAGTACTAACAATTTTGCAAAATCCTCTGGGGATATTTTAGATGATTGCATTCTTGAGGCGTGGTTATGAAAAATCTGGCCATTTTATGTGGTGTTCCTGGCAAAATTTACTACTAAAGAGTAATTAGTAGTGTATTTTTGCCTTTTTTAGCTACAACACCACCAGTACTAACAATTTTGCAATATCCCCATCTACATCTAGATCCTAGTACTACTACTACTATGTGAAAAACAGAAGCAGTACCACAAAAAGTAATACTACTAGTTGTTGCACTCTCAGTACTGGATACTACTTGTTAACTACTACTACTTCATTTTCTCAAGCAAATTCTATTTTTCACATAGTTGTACCTTTAGCTATATTAGCTCTATAATTATGTGTACCTCTATATTTATATTTACTAGTATGCTCCAGCTCCAGCTCCACCTCCAGCTCCACCTCCAGGTCCACCTCCAGGTCCACCTCCACCTCCACCTCCAGGTCCACCTCCACCTCCACCTCCACCTCCAGATGAGTGTGAAATGGTGAGTGTTGATCAATGAGTGTGTATGTTTTCTAGTAACTCTAGCTCTAGCTCTAGCTCTAGCTCCAGCTCCAGCTCCACCTGTTGCTTGCTCTGATACATCAAGCAATACACTAAGCAATACACCAAGCAATGCACCAAGCAATACACCAACCAATACACCAACAAATACACCAACCAATACACCAAGCAAGAATACACCACCAAGCAACAGCTCCAGCTCCAGCTCTAGGTCTTCACCACTAAAATTATGATCACACCGAAGTATTGCTACAAACTAATCATACCATCACACAATTGATTATACATACGAGGAAAAAACTGAAGCGATCAAGCTCCAGCTCCAGCTCCAGTCTGAGGCTACGCTCTAGTACATATATAGCTCTAGTAGATATACCTCTAGCTCTAGATGTAGTTGTTTTACTACTATATGAAAAACACTGTACCTTACATCTAAAGCTCTAGCTCTAGCTCTAGATATAGATAAAGATCTGGATCTTGATTTAGATCTAGATAGCTACAGTTACAGTTACAGTTACAGCTACAGCTACAGCTACAGCTAAAGCTACAGCTAAAGCTACAGCTACACCTGCAGCCAATACACCAAGCAATACACCAAGCAAGACACCAGCAAGCAAGACACCAGCAAGCAATACACCATCAAGCAATACACCAAGCAATACACCAAGCAACAAACCAAGCAATACACCAAGAAATACACCAAGAAATACACCAAGCAATATACCAAGCAACAACTCCAGCTCCAGCTCCAGTCTTAGCCTGTAGCTGTTGAGGCTGTAGCAGCTGTAGCTAGCTGTAGCTCTAGATATATCTCTCTAGTAGATATATCTCTAGTAGATATATAGCTCTAGATATAGCTCTAGCTCTAGAAGTAGTTGTTTTACTACTATGTGAAAAAAACTGTACCTTACTACATCTAAAGCTCTAGCTCTAGATCTAGATATAGATCTTTATTTAGATCTAGATAGCTACAGTTACAGCTACAGCTACCACTTTAGTTATAGATCTACATCTAAATCTATATCTAAATCTAAATCTAAATCTAAATCTAAATCTAAATCTATATCTATATCTATATCTATATCTATATCTATATCTATATCTATATATATCTACTATATCTACATCTAGATCCTAGTAGTACTACTACTATGTGAAAAACAGAAGTAGTACCACAAAAAGTAATACTACTACTACTAGTAGTTGTTGTACTTTCAGTACTAGATATACTACTACCTAACTACTACCACTTCATTTTCTCAAGAAAATTCTATTTTTCACATAGTTGTACCTTTAGCTAATTTAGCTCTATAATTATGTGTACCTCTATATTTATATTTACTAGTATGCTCCAGCTCCAGCTCCAGATGAGTGTGAAATGGTGAGTGTTGATCAATGAGTGTGTATGTTTTCTAGTAACTCTAGATCTAGCTCTAGCTCTAGTAGCTCTAGATCTAGATCTAGATCTAGATCTACATCTACATCCTAGTACTAGTACTACTACTATGTGAAAAACAGAAGTAGTACCAGAAAAAGTTATGCTTGGTGTATTGCTTTGTGTATTGCTTTGTGTATTGCTTTGTGTATTGCTTTGTGTATTGCTTTGTGTATTGCTTTGTGTATTGCTTTGTGTATTGCTTGATGTATCAGAGCAAGCTACAGGTGGAGCTGGAGCTGGAGCTCGAGCTAAAGCTCCAGCTATCTGTACACCCAGCTCTAGCTGGTGAGGCTGTAGCTTAGGCTGTAGCTTAGGTTGTAGCTCTAGCTAATCAATTCAAATTTTAGTAGTACTACTACTATGGGAAACACAGAAGTAGTAGTACCAGAAATAGTAATACTAGTAGTACTAGTCCTTGTACTTTCAGTACTAGATATACTACTGGTTAACTACTACTAATTCTTCATTTCCTCAGGCTAATTCTATTTTTCACATAGTTGTACCTTTATCTCCAGTAGCTTAGCTGTAGTAGCTGCAGCCCTAGCTAACACTAGTTGGCTCTAGCTCCAGCTCCAGCTTTAGCTTTAACTCAAGCTCTCACTATTAATAGTTTTAAGGTCACACCAAAGTGTTTTGCTACGAACTAAAAATCATACGATCACACGATTGATCATATGTACGGTATGGGGAAAAACCTGAAAAAACCTGAATTGGTCGAACAGTGAGAAATCACACTGAAATCACGTGTTATTTACATGAAAGTGTGAAATCTGACTATGAGACGATTTTGCGTCAAACACAATTTCGATGCTTTGCTCCGATATTTCTGAGCTCCGACATTTCCAATTGATTTTGAATAATGTGCGTGTTAATCTCCACAAGGCACAGAATGAAAAATTAGATACGGGTACTAATTTTTAATTCCCAAGACACCCCTGGGTCCCCCAAGGGGGAACTCCCCATGTTAACATAATGGAAAACCCAACATTGGACACAGCCAACTTCGGTTTAGGTGAACTGGGAAACAGTAAATACTATTCTACTTTATTACTGTATTTTGTACTGTACGATACATGACCACTGTACAGCCAAAACACACACAAAAATAGAAATCAAAATTGATTTTGATTAATGTGCGTGTTAATCTTCAGAAGGCACAGGATGAAAAATTAGGTAGAGGTATGATTTTTTTATTCCCATGACACCTTTGGGTTCCCCCAAGGGGGAACACCCCGTGTTAACATAATGGAAAACCCGACATTGGACACAACCAACTTCTGTTTAGGTGAACCGGGAAAAAGTAAATACTATTCTACTTTATTTCCTTATTTTGTACTGTACAATACATGACTACATGACAACAGGCAAAAGCTCCATATCAGTGACTTGTATCAGCATCCTTTGTTTCAGCAAGCCTCCGTATCAGCATCTTTCGTATCAGCATCTCCGTATCAGCAAGCCTCCGTATCAGCAAGCTTCCTCTGTATCAGCAGTGAGCCTCCGTATCAGTTAGCATCCTCCATATCAGCATCTTCTGTATCAGCATCTCCGTATCAGCAAGCGTCCTCCGTATCAGTGAGCCTCCNCAGTGAGCCTCCGTATCAGTTAGCATCCTCCATATCAGCATCTTCTGTATCAGCATCTCCGTATCAGCAAGCGTCCTCCGTATCAGTGAGCCTCCGTATCAGTTAGCATCCTCTGTATCAGCATCTCCGTTTCAGCATCCTCCCTATCAGCAAGCCTCTGTATCAGTGAGCGTCCTCTGTATCAGTGAGCATCCTCTGTTTCAGTGAGCGTCCTTCGTATCAGTGAGCGTCTTTCATATCAGTGAGCGTCCTCCGTATAGAAAAGACTGCAGTGAAAACACACACAATATTGCAAATCAAAATTGATTTACAATATTGTGCGTTTGTACTGGTACGAAAGCCAGATTTCATCACTCCGTGCTTTTTGTTAGCATTTTTATCATGATTTCTGACCATGGTTCTAAAAATCTTCTTCACTGACGTCACAAAACGTTTAAAAAATTCAATAACGGTTAAAAATAACTCACTTTCAGCCAGGTTCTGTAGACTTCTACAGGAAAATAATTATTTTTTAACCGGTGTTCAAACTCTGATGTTGGAACCCAATAGCACCTTAAAATTGGCCAAATAACCCTAACTATAAATGTATATGTGCTATGTATGTACCATGTACTATTCCTTACATAACAGAATTAATCAAATGTAGGGTATGATACTATGATATGATATGATATGATATGATATGACATCAATACATACCAATATGACATAGTAACAACATAATATGGTGATGTGCACCAATGCTGCCTTTAAGCGACACGTGGTTAAATGCATAGTATGGTAACCACTTAGTCGAATATAGTACTTACATATCTTATGTGGCGTTGACAGGTGACAAGAAATGACAGGTGATATCAGACGAAGTACGTACTGACCCCTGCTGTGTACAAAGTAGAGCACGGGGTACGCACTTACTTGCACATGTTAATAGGCTCCTTACTGCGTGTTAATACGTGGTTTACAACAGGGGTGATAATTTAGAGGGGTGTGCAATGCGCATGTTTTTCAGCATCAGGATGAAAAAAAATCCATTCCATCTGTGGTACCAATAAGAAAATTTTATCCCCAGGGATTTTTTTCAATTTCATTTTTACTGCATAATACTAGTAAATCTACCCAACCTTCAAGCAGTAACAACATTATCAAAAATCCTACCATTGAAATTTTTGAGTACTTTGTACAACTCAGTTTTTCATGAGGATTCTGAATATGCCAATATTTTCAGTGTCAAATGGAATGATAGTGTACCTTTCCACTGTTGAATATTAACTAGATTATTAGTAGAAATTACTACTGGGGAATTAGTGGGAGAAACGGATGAAGGACAGACAGTTCGAATTTTTGCTAAGGACTAGACTGGTGGGACTGACTGGACAAAGGACAGATTATTTCTACTGTAAATACAGTACTAGACTGTACTAGCCTGTTACTATCACCAGCCCTGTGTCAGCACCTTAATGTTTAAACTGCAGACAGCAATAACAGTGAAAATATACTTACTACTTGCCTCTCAACTATATGAGAGATGTGCATGTGAAGTTTGAAAATTAGAGAGTGATTAGAAGTGTTCCTGTGCATGGGGTCTTTCAGGTACACTTTTTGCAGTGATATGGAGTAAAAATGAAATTGAAAAAAATCCCTGGGGGTAAAATTTTCTTATTGGTACCACAGATGGAATATGAGTTTCGATGCGTTGCGCACCCCTCTAAATTTATGACCCCTGGTTTACAATAGAGGAGTGAGGTTATTCACTAGCTACTCGGGATTTAGCCTCACACTTACTACTGTACATTCCCCGACCGGGCCGGACGATAAACTTACTTCACGTTCGTACGTACGTACTCGTACTGTGTGGGCAAACATCACCGGATCACCCTACGTACCGTACGGTACCCCGAAACTTCATATTTTGGTCGCATCAAAACCATCAGAAATTGGAAATTTTGAACTTCATGCTTTTACATGAAATGTACGTACGTTCTCGTAATCGTAGTACACAAGCAGTAACCAATCTCTTTCGAAACAAGAGGTTGCGAACGGCTCTGCCCACATACCACAAGCACACGCTTGGATAGGAGAGAGAATNGGATTTTTTTCAATTTCATTTTTACTGCATAATACTAGTAAATCTACCCAACCTTTAAGCAGTAACAACATTATCAAAAATCCTACCATTGAAATTTTTGAGTACTTTGTATAACTCAGTTTTTCATGAGGATTCTGAATATGCCAATATTTTCAGTGTCAAATGGAATGATAGTGTAGTACCTTTCCACTGTTAAATATTGACTAGATTATTAGTAGAAATTACTACTGGGGAATTAGTGGGAGAAACGAATGAAGGACAGACAGTTTGAATTTTTGCTAAGACTAGACTGGTGGGACTGACTGGACAAAGGACAGATTATTTCCACTGTAAATACAGTACTAGTAGTCTGTACTAGCCTGTTACTATCACCAGCCCTGTGTCAGCACCCTAATGTTTAAACTGAAGACAGCAATAACAGTGAAAATTGCCTCTCAACTATGTGAGAGATGTGCATGTGAAGTTTGAAAATTAGAGAGTGATTAGAAGTGTTCCTGTGCATGGGGTCTTTCAGGTAGTACACTTTTTGCAGTGATATGGAGTAAAAATGAAATGGAAAAAAATCCCTGGGGGTAAAATTTTCTTATTGGTACCACAGATGGAATAAGAGTTTCGATGCCTTGCGCACCCCTCTAAATTTATGACCCCTAGGTACGACCACGTAATCGTTCAATAAAAATATGGATTCGCCCCCAAAGTGACCTGAGCCGCCGACCACTCAACGACATAATTGTTGATTCGAGATTTTAGGTAAACCTGTGAAGCACGTTGCTTGCTCCCGGAACATTCTCGGCTTCTACATTCCAAGGTACGAGTAGATACCTTACGGTACGGCACTCTTATGCGATCTCGGCGACCAAAACAGGATGTATTGTTCCCAGCTCCGTGTTTCTTACAACCAATTTCCCGCATCATTTACAAACCGAAAAAAAGTTCCATCTGAGATCACACGAGGAAAGGGGCAAAAAGAATATGGCAAAAAGTGATAAGAAGACAGCAGGCACTGCGAGTGAAGGTTCAAAGAAACGGAAGAGTCACAGCGGCGATAGTGCTGACAGCAACAAAAGCAAATCTGGCGGTGGCATTGACGAATTTGACAAACTCTTTTCCGACAAGAAAAAGCAAGACCAACAGACCAAAAAGGAAGACGCAAAGAAAGAAGCATCTCGAATTGCCGCTAAGAAAGCGAGGTATAAAAACGGCGGTAGTGCTTCGTCTTCCCTTAAAGGAAAACATATTAGCGAACTAGGCAGCAAAGAGTGGGTCGATGATGGTTTGGGCGGAAAATATAATAAGGAAGGCTACACAGGTCGGGTAGAAGATGGTGTCAAAGTCTTCAAACGTCATCTTTTGAACAAACCTACAGCTGGGACAACGAAAGATTGTCCCTTCGATTGCGATTGTTGCTTTATATGACACATTTCACATGTTTTTGCCAAAATCATTGCGATTCAATTAGATTCGATCTCTTTTGTTATAGTATAATGTAAGTAATCATTTACATATTTGATAAAAATTGTATACTTTTGTTGAATTGCAATAACAAAAACTGAATATTGAAGTGTCTGAGACTGATGTTGACAGTTTCATTCTCGTTAGCAGCTGTATCGATTCAGAACTCGCCTACGAAGTAAAGTAGACTCCCTCATCGTGAAAGTCTGACAATAACTGTAGAAAGTCATCGAGATCAAGTTGGCGCGCTCGCTTGTCCTTATATTCGGGTTTTGACAAGATGCGTTCTAAGATATCCTTGACAGATTCGTTCTCCCCTTCGTCGTCGCTCATCGCATCAGCCCCGCCAGACTTCCTCTGGGTTTTTTTGAGGCTTTGCAATGTTTTTCGATTTTCTTCCAACAATTTAAGTGTAGCCTTCGTGTTGAGAACCGAACGCAGGGTTTTATTTTTCCTGTTGAAAAGTAGCCGTACCATTCCATCCCATTCGACAAAGTTCACTGGCGGTGGTGGATTCTTCAACTCTATCCTGACCACTCTGGACTCGACCTTGGGTGGCGGTCGGAAGTTATTTCTTCCCACTTTCATCAGTTGATCAACTTTGGCAAGCAGCTGACAGTTCACGGAAAGACGGCAATAGAGTGCCTCGCCTGGTCGTGCCGACAAACGCAGTGCGAATTCTTCTTGAACCATGAGTACTGCGCACCGGAACATGGGGCGGTGGGCGAGAAGTTTGAACACAATAGCACTCGAAATTTGATAGGGGATGTTGGCAACGCACAAATCAAAAAATGGCCATTTCGTCTGAATGGCATCACCCTGGATCACCTTGAGTTTTCTTTCTTCTGTAGTATTTTGAACACGTTTTAGGACCTCCCTAACCATCCTCGAATCGTATTCTAGAGCTACGACTGTTTTTGCTTTTTGCAATAGCGGGACCGTCATATTTCCCGTACCGGGACCAATTTCGAGGACTACATCGGTGGGTTTGATAGCCGATTTTTGGATAATTGCAGTCACAACAGCGGGATTTTTCAAAAAGTGCTGACCGATAGAAGTATTCGGAGTGATAAGATTGGTTGAGGCTGTTTTTAAATTGTCGTCTCTCCTTATCCGATCTGTAGATGCCGAATACGGTTTAGCGGAGGATATCGAATGGTGTGATTGGCTTCGTGCATTCTTTCTAGCTTTCGGCATGGTAGGAAATTTCCAATACTTATTGAAGTGGGGTATGCCAATCTAGCTTTGTTGACGTTTACTCTGGATTCCACCTTCTCTCAGATTTGGTGTGAGGACAATCTGGATGCAACACAAAATTCTCGAGAGAACAACAAGTACTTGTCGTCCGACGACGAGGCAAAAAAAAAACAGAAAAGTTCAGAAAAAGGAAAAAACAGTTCGACGATGTTCAGAAATTAAGATTGGTTGGCACTTGTACTAGATTTCAAAAATAGGAGTCTGCACTTCGTCCGAACATTAAAAGGGGAAAAGCTTCTGAAAGGGGGGAAAGAACAAGAGAAGAACGTCAGCCCTTACACGTACCCCCACGGTAGAAACGTCAAACATGATGCAACAGCAATCACAAAAACGAAAAATTCTGACGTTTTTCTGTTTGTTTCCTTTTTTCGAGGAGTTGGGAAGAAAGAGAGAAGCAGAGAGACACACAAACTGCAACTGGGCTGCAGACGATTTCTCATAATCGAGGCAGATCGAACATTACACTATTTAGACAGAAGAACTCACATCGAAACTCATAGCGCGAGAAGATGAAATTCGCAACCCTCACAGTAGCCACTGTTCTGGCATCTAGTCACTATGCCAGTGCATTTTCGCCAGTCAATCGATTCTCTGTGGCTCGACAACAGCAGAACTATGAACGCCATCAGCCGTTGTTTGGGATTCTGGACGAAGTGATGGGTGATGATTACAATCTCATGGGCAGTGAAGTTGTTGGTGATGGCGAAGAAAATAACGAGATGGTACAAGCTTTTGAAATCTTCCTCGGAGATCTTGTGTTTTCAACAAATGATCCTCGCCTGGACATCATCGAAAACTACGAACGAGCCACTGATCCAGAATTTTTGAAGTGGATGGAACAAAAGGCGGAGAACTCTAATGAAGCCGATGAACGCCTGGCACTTAAGGACTTGTTGGCCATGATCAAAGATGTTATTAAGAAGCAAGAATTGACCAAAATTCGAGAAGAACGTGAAGCGAGAGAAGCCGCCGAAGCCGAAGAACAGCGCATCATCGACGCTGAAGTTGTAGCAGAAGAGGGACGGCAGCTTTCTAACGCTGACCTCTTGCGGAAGGCACAAAAGATCGATCAGGCGTCGCAAGCTTCTGCTGAGGACCGTGCAGAAACCAAGAAGAAGTCCTTCTTTGAAGAAGAAATAACGCCTGAAATTCTGATGAGCTACGAAGACACCCTGAAAGACCTTCTTCCTCCTTACAAAACCGGAACAACGCCAGCATCTGTTGTCATGAACAATTATGATCGATTCGACGCACAATTTGTCAAGGTGTTGAATGCGAAAGTCGCCGAAGGCGATCAGGGTTGTGCAGACCTCCTCAATGCTTTGGCCGAGGAACAATCCAAGCGAATTGCGAACGCGACCGAACAGTTGAAAACTGTTCTTGGTATGGGGGATCCCATGAGAATGGAAGGTGCTATCATCAAAATGTGCCGTGAAGATAAAATCGACGAATCCTTCCTGTTGTTGTTGGAAGTGAATGAAAATCAGGCTAGAGAAGCTGGTGCCATGGGCCCAGCCGAGTTGATGAAACGTCTCCGACTCCGTGCTGCGGAAGAAAAGGATAAACAAGCTTCTTCGAAAGAAATTGCTTTAATACGTAAATTGCTGCGTGCCGCAGATTCGGCCGAACGGGAAAAGATGCTAGAGGATGCCTTTACACCTCGCGAAAACTTGTTGGTCGCAGGAACTCCGGACAACGCCGCCAAGGCAATGGACGGAGAGGTTCCAGACCAAGAAAAACCTATGCCTGACGTTCCTCCACCAGATTTTATCAATGCCTGTAAAGCAGTTATGTTGAACTTTGGCAACCTTCAATACGATGACGAGCGTGGTGATTTGGCATCACGCATTAAGCAGATTGCCTCCGAGGCCGAAGTCGTTGCCACAAGAATTTATGGACAAGGAATGAGTCTACGAGACCAACAGGATCGAATGTGGAAGGAACAAACGACATCAATCTTCGAGTTGGAGCAAATGGAACTAGAAGCCGAAGCTAATGGCGAGAAAGCGCCATGGGCTAGCGATAAGGATGATGACGACATGCTTCTACCTGGCTTTGACGCCCAAGGAAAAATGACGATTGGAGGAACTTAATGTAGAATTACCGAGAGCCAGCAATTTGTTCAAACTGTGTGATAAACACCAATTATCCTCGAAAAGAAACTTGAATCCGATCTTTTTAGTTGTAGCCGCAACTTCGCATCGCAAATCCATTATCCTTCGCCATGCATTAGAACGCTTTCGAAATGCAACCGCATCATAATCTAATCGGCGCACGCTGCCGTGCTCGAATTGCGACATGCGTAGCTACGATATTTATCTGCAAGCATTATCTATTCTTTACTAATTGTCACACTATTTAAACTGATGATTGCAACAAACCGCCATCGAGATCCGTCCAGATGAGAGCCAATCTCCAAACTTTGGATACACGATGCAATCGATACATAGATACACGGCGCGCCTCGTGGTTTGTTGCTAAAAGGCGTCTGGGCGTTCGGTGTCTTCGTCAATGGGCCCGAGGTCTAGTCTGCTCGCCATCGATGCGATGCCGAGTTCGTCCTCCTCGTTGAAATTGACCTGGTCGAAGACTTTGTTCTCGTCGTCTGCGTACGAACAACAATGGCGGTACCCGTTGTCGCTGCAATCGCTCGAGGTGTCGGACCGGCCGTCCCAGGGTTTCGAAGACAACGACGACGACAGAGCACCGGTCTTGTGGTCCTTCGAGCCGTTGGATCTCCGCAAGAAAAGACGCGCTCGTTGCAGCATGCCGGTGCGGTGGGCTGCTCCGGGGTGACGGGCGAGAAAGGTTCTAGAAACGCACACCGAAAGAGCCAAGAGGCCGATCGTGACGGGAGCAAGCAGGAAGACCAAAGTTGCTGCCCCGCGTGATTTTGTCGCAGTTTCGTAATCTACCGTGGATCGCAACGACGATGCGGATGGCGATGTCGACGATGGATCCGTTCCTCCCGAAAGCCGCGTGTCGTCGTCGGGCGCTACCTCCACTTCGGCAAAGACGAGGTTTCCGTCGCTGGGATCCATTCGCAAGAACTCGCAGTGCGGGCCGTAGAAATTTCTGGGGCAGAGGCACCCCGGGGTGCCGTCGCTGCTGCGCCCGCCCTCGGGATCTTTCGGCAAAAACGTCGCCTCGATCACGTCCTTGCGGCACCGCCCCCCGTTCGTGCAAAAGGAAACCGAAGCGCGGCTTTGGACGCCAAAGCCCCCCCCGCAGTACTCGGTGACGGGGCTCCGGCACATCGCCCCGGCAAAATCCGAGACGGCATCGGCGAAGGCGCAATCGCACCCGTGAAACGAGGCTTGCGTTTCGGCATTGGTTTCGTCGCCCTGGCACCTCCGTTCCGGCGGCACGTCGGCTCCGGCCAAGAACTGGCAGGTCTTGCCCGTGAATCCCTCCGGACACCGGCAGCTCTCGACCAGCGCCCCGCTCATCGCCGCGCGGGCGAGATCCTCTTCCGTCCCGTGCACGAACCGGCAGTATCCGCCGTTGGCGCATCCGAGCTCGCAATCCGAAAACTCCGAATGGGGGACCTCCTCGAAGAGAAAGTCCCCTGTGGAAACCGAGGCCGGGGCGTCACCGGTGGGTGGCGTGGCTTTTGCACATGCCACCACCGAGAAGGACGCGGCTAGGATTCGCAGGCGCCGCGGTCGTTGCCTTTCACAGAAGGAGAACATGATTCCCTGCGTGTCGGCGAACAAAATGACACCGCCGTCTGTTGTGCATTCACCGGTGCTCTTCCGCCTTGATACCTTCGGACAAGCGATCGGGCAGTGCTCTGGTCGATGCAGGATGATCTGTCGAAGAAAGAATGCCCTGCCCTGCACGCAGTGATTGCCGCACGGTGGCAACGCATGTAGAATGGATTCGAATTTGGAGAAGGTACGCGGGTAGTATGAGGAAGTATTCGTATTCCATACATGAGATTCTTGACGAAATTTTGGTCAAAAAAATGATTCAAAAAGTGATCTTCGCGAGTCAAGACGCCATCTTCGCCAGAAACATTCCGGTAAAATTACAATTACAAATCCAAATCACGGTATCATTCACTTAACCCCAACCCCAGCCCGATAGGGTATGATTTGTTGGACGAATTCTCTATTACCGTACAGTAAGGTACTCGTACGGTAAGGTACCTCGTACTTTACCATCTACGTATTTCTACAGGACAAGTACGAGTACGTACGTACCATACGGTCATACGATATGGTATGGTACCGTACTACATGGTACCGTATCTTATCTGGTACCTTCGTGGGGTACCTCGTACCTTCCGGGTACCATGAATGTATGAATGTTGAGTGCTGAATGTGAACTGTGAACGAACATGATACGTACGAGTACGTACGTACCGTACAGCACGAACCGCACGTTAGAAACAAAGCACCCATTAATTTTTGAGGGACAACCTCAAGAAAAGGGGGGAGGTTCGCACGCTTGGGTTCCTGAGCCAAAGGCCCTTCGATACTTGTGAGAGATACGTACTCGTACCGGTACAAGTACCAAGTAGCCGTAGGGTTATGCGCACGTACTCGCATTCGTACTCTTGCCATTACTGTACGATACCGTACCATAAACATTAACATTACCAACCGGCCGGAACGAACGTGTCTTGACACAATCTCAAACTACGGATAATTCAGATTCAGAACCTTCGGTCCAAGCAATATAGTCCCTTTGCGAGAATTTCCGAGGCTAGACGCTGCCCATGTGAACAAAGAGTTCAGGAAAGCATTGTTGTTGTTTCGCATTGCATCGCGTTGTGCTTGCGTCGGGTCGGGTCGGGTCGCGTTTCGTTTCGTTTTAATGCATATTCGTTTCGTATTGGTTGGGAGCATTGAATACCGCACGGTAATCAACTGTGCTACGTACTGTACTGAGCACCTAACATAGCTTGCTAAGACACGAGTACCCAGTTGGTTGTCGATAGATTGATTGCTTCGCCTGTTTGTGTGTCGTGTTCTGTTGCGTTTCATTATTCGCGGGATTCAAGAGTGAATAGGAGAAACGTTTTCGAGAACGTTTTCCGCAATTGCTGGTGTTAAGCAATTTTGTCTGATATACGCTCCAAAGCAATCGCATGCGCAACGACACACATGTGCAAGCCCACCGCCTGAATCGAATAGAATCTAAACGAACCGATTAACTGTGATGACCAAGCCCGACCCTCTCGACGATGTCTTCGCAGATGCCGAGGACGACGTATACGGCCGGGTTCGAGCACCAAACTTCCACGATTGGGAGCACCACAACGGTCGTCGTCGCTTTCTTTCTCGCTTGCGGTACCTCGGTAGAGATAAATCGAGGTCCGGAAACGGTAACGGAGGCGGTGGCGAATGCTTGGGCGTTGGTGGATACGACGGCCTTTCCGAGTACGATGCCCAAGCCGAGGTGACCTGTTTCCGGCCCATCCTGCCGTCTCCGCTTCGAGAGCTGTCGTACAAACCCCGAACCGGTTGGAGGTACAATCCCTCCGCAAGAAATGCACCCTTTCTGGATCGATTAGGCACGGGGATTGCCGAACAAACGGGACGCCGAAACAAAAAACAAACACGAACCAACCATCCGCTACAAAACAAACACAGGGAAACAACCACCATCAACAGCAGTGGCAATCAGAATGCAGTGTCGAATACAAAAGCGCAATTCAACACTGATGTTCGTCTTCCAATGCCGTCTACGTCCATGATCGTACCCGTGGCGTGGACGTCGGGCCTCCCTATAGAAAAAAATACCTGTAAAAAATTCACCGACCAGACATTCACCACGGCCAACAACGACAGCGCCGACATATCAACGGCCCTGGAACGAAAACGAGGGAGGGACACAGTTGACACTACTGGGAATTTGCCTCCCAGAAAAATGCAACGCTTTTCGGATAGTTCAACGGTCGTGACAAACTCGACCGGAGGCGACTCTTTGAGCTCCTCTACTATCGCATCGAACAAGACCAAGCCGACCGGAGCGGCACCACTAGGGAGCATATATCCCAAGGCAGCTCTCTACCAATGGTATGGAAAGAAACCCCGGAAGATGCAGGTATCGTGCGATCAGTATCTTACGTGGGAATGCGATGGGACGGCTCTGCACCAACCAAACTTCACCACCGTTTTCATCTGCCCGATGACCAAGGAGGCCTTCCTGGCCGGGCCCCTGCGCATTGCCATCGGAGACCCTAATTCCTCTCAGGCGATAACCCCCGACAAGGACGGTCTCTATTGGTATCCTCGAAAAGTCTTGGCCGAGCACGCCGCCGCTGCCAGGGCGTGGGACAGCTTGTTGTGGAGAGATACCGGCGGCTGCGACGAAACCCTTGTGCGGTTTGGTGGAGCGGAGCCCTACTGGCCGTCGCAGCGGCCCGTGTGGCCCTTCCATCGGATTCCGGCTGCGGTCCTGGAGCGCCTTCCACCGGATCAACGCCCGGACGCGGCTGCGAACGGTGCAAAGAAGGAAGAAGACGAAGCGATGGCCTGTGTCGCTTCCGGGGCCGATCCAGCGAGCGCGAAGCATGGCGCAACGAACTCAACTGTTCAATGCGCAAACAATGCTGGGAGCAACCGAAACCTGATTCCCGGAGGGAGGGGACAGGGTCGAGGAGGACGACATTCCCGGAGCAACAAAAGGGAAGAGGATTTTGCGATGAGAAAGCGAGAACGAGACCAATACACGGCTCGTCGAAGGCAAAACAATCGCAGTCCTTATGGGAAACCAAACAACCATTATGTACGACCGCAGCAGCAACAGCAGTGGCCACCTCAACCAGCCGGCCACAATTCTCAGCCGTATTCTTCGGGACGGTCTCACGCATCGATGCCTTTGGGTGATATGCAACGCCAAGATCGATACGATTACTTCCCGAGAGAAAGACATCAAAGCCGAAATCTTACGCAGCTGCAGCCATACCATAATCAATTTCAACACGTCGGTAGCATGCAGCAACACCAACAGCAGCCTCATCAGATTTACAATCAACAGCAGCCGCAACAATACAATCGGCAACCGTTGATACCGCCGCCGCCGCCACCGCTACCACCAGGACTGCCGCCACGAGTGATACCACCGCCGCCGCCTCCCCCTCCGAGCAATCGCCTTCGGCCTTGACCAGAATAGATCGCTTAGCGACTACGACAACTAGATAGTGTCTGTATCGATGGAAGGTATATTGGGGATCGTAAGGAATGGATGCCAGAAATGTAGCAGAAAGGTTTAGTTTCCCGTGTTGATAACTTTATCCTGTCCCTATGCGCACTGATAGGAGTGTAAAGAAAGCAATCGAATACAACGATAATAGAGCTAAGAAATACATAATTGAGCCCTTGTTGCGGAAAATATTTGTTTGGTCTCAATATGGTCACCGCTATGATCGACCCCAGCTCAACAGAATTTCTCCTGGGTGTTTGTGATTCTATCCCTTTTTCTATTGAAATTTTCCTTCAAAATTGCGCTCGGGACATTTGGTCTGGGGTTTCGTCATTGTCAACCAGAAAAGATTAACGAAAGACGCTTGACGACATCTTTCTCGTCCTGATATTTTATGCCTATTCCCATTCCCATCGAGAATCCTCTATCAATTTTTTGAAATCCGTTGTAGGATCACCGGGTTTGCTGCACAGATCAAAACGGTGATGGCCACCATCACTAGTGGTCATTACAACGGCCTCGGTCATGACACTCGCCACGTTGTCTCTCGAAACTGTGTGAAACTCACTGGGCTCGTCTAGATGCCCGGTATAAAGCGCAGCACTTGTTTCTATGTCGTCCTTGAGCCCGCAGGGTTTCACAATCGTGGTGCTCGATACCCCCGAGGTAGACAAAAATGTTTCGGCGTTGAGTTTCCAGAACAAAATGTCTCCAATCCTGGAAGTGGATGGCGGTCTGGTGGTCCCCATGCTGCTACAGAGCACTACCCTAGGTGCCCCGCCGTTCGTGCTCGCCGTTCCGGACCGTTTCGTGGCAATCGCTCGGACCGAGTTAACCACTCCTTCGAACTCAACGGCACGCTGGACTTCCTTCGAGACTCCGGGACCCGCACCCGCAGCAATGGCGAGGACCGTCACCTTCCCATCCCTTGCAGCGCTCTCGAGACCGTCCTGTTTCGTGACGTCGCCAATGTAGATGCCTTCCGATTCGTCGCAAGCCTCGCATCCTAGAATATCCCTGGCCTTTGCACGGTCCCTCACCAGAGCCCTCACCTCGGCAATAGCGACTTCGTCGTATACTTTCATCTTCCGTTTCTGTTGGATTTCTTTGCGTTGTTTCAGAGAAAGATACAACCTGGATCCCAAACGCCCTGTCGCGCCGGTAACCAAAACTACTGCACCTTCGTTGTTTCCGGTATTATTAGCAACCGCTGAAAAAACAGCAGTCGAATTAAAACTCGCATGAAATGCCAATAATGATACGGCAAGAATCGCGACTGGCAACAACACTATCCTTGCCCCCGTCATCGCAGACCCTATCCAAGCAGCAGGACAGTAAGTCTTTTCGGCTACACCGTGTCGAGCACTCTTTTCGACACGTCCAACACTATGAGTTTCGGTCCCAGTGATAAAGCTGTCGCTCTCCATTTCGTAACAATTTAAATTGTGCTTCCTACGGTACTTTATGTTTGCAGCCCACCCATGCCTTCTTTGTTTTCGATCAAAGATTGTTAGAAAGATACCCACCATACCATACCGTACGAACTCCTACTTTCGACACATTAGTGTCAAGGCCTTACTGTAGGAATAGCCTACCGGTACGTAACTATTTCTCGAAACATCCGCAAACAGTGCTAGGTGAACGTAGAACGGGTACTTCGTAGAATAGAAGTACTGGAAGAATGATAATCTATTGTACATACGGTAGGTACAGTACGTACCGTACCTTGTAGTTGATGTACGCTAATACGGTATCTGTCCAATGTCTGTCAACCGTTTAGTACGTACTGTACCGTGCCCTCGTATCGTACGATACCGTACGGTAGAACGAATGATGCAATTCACGCAGGACCCAAACTATTGAATCACGAATTAAAATAATGCGCGAATATGAGTGAAAAAAATTTACAGTATCGTACGATAGTACGAGTACAACTGTACATTATTGGTCAACTCGTGCACTGGTGATTCACTCATTCTGTTCATTCATTTCATTCATTCATCTCGTTCATTCATCAACTGTTCACCTATCTGTGATGTCATCTGTCTCGGAAGCTTCTTAATCACTGATGCCGGGCAGGATACCATCAAGTGATTAGCGTCTCAATCTTATGCCTGGTGAATCTAGTATCATTATCTCATCATGATTCCATCTATCAGGTTACTGAAAAATTGTCGCGTAGGGATGAGTACTCTTGGTTCTCGTTGCCGTCTTGTGCACCACAACCAGCCCGATTCCTTCGACCGAAGAGACCACAGGTCGAATATTTTCTATCAGCAAGGCCGTTGTGTCAGTGGTGCTGCAGCAACGAGACGCAAGGGAAGGGGCCGCCGAAGAAATGTAATCGGAAAGGGTGGCCACGACCAGAAGAAGAAAATATTCTTCCAGTCTCTGGGCTGCCCGCGCAATTTCGTGGACACCGAGGTGATGCTAGGGTACGCCGTTTCGTCCTCGGAAGACAGAGGGGATGGCGGGGATATGGAACTAGCGTCCGATCCTTCAGAGGCCGACGTAGTGGTGATCAACACATGTGGGTTTTTGGAATCGGCTAGGGACGAATCTATGGCGGCCATCGCCGATGCACAGGAGGTGATTCTAGAGAAGAACCAGAGCAATGGCAATCGACAAGAAAGCAAACTCGTGGTGACAGGATGCATGGTTAATCTCCCGGCACAGCAAGAGCAAATTCGGCGAGATTTTCCGGGAGTCGACGCCGTCCTATCGTCTGGCAATATAGATAGCATCGTTGAAACAATACGAACTCTGGACAACGAAAATAGCGGCAGTAGCAAAAAGAAATCCAAGAAAACGAAGAAAGGCACGCCAAAAAAGCATACCAACACCGACCCGCCGAGTCTTTCTTCCCGCAAGCAGCGCAAGTCCTTTCTCGAGAAGGGAGAAACTCCTAGGTTTTTAGCTACACCGCCTCATTACGCCTACCTTAAAATCGCAGAGGGATGCCGGAAGCGATGTAGTTTCTGCGTCATTCCAAAGCTCAAGGGGCGCTTGCAAAGCAAACCGATCCCGCAGGTGGTCGAAGAATTCGAAGCCATTGTCCAACACGGAACGGCTCGAGAAGTGATATTAATTGCACAGGATCTTGGTGATTACGGGCTAGACTTTATGCCGAAGCAGAAGGGAAATCTCAAGGAACCAAACAACGACATCGACGATGGCAACATCAATGTTGGTCTCTCGACACAGACAAAAAGTACCTTGACGCTTCTATTGGAGGCCATATTGTCGTTTATGGACGACAATGGTGTCGGCAACGATGATAATGGTGGAGGTGCTATTGATATGAATGGCAACACTTTCGACGACCCGTTCTGGCTTCGACTTTTGTACCTTTATCCAGATGAAATCACCCCCGATTTGATCGATTTGATGGAAGCCGACAGAAGAATCGCACGATACGTCGACCTACCCATTCAACATTCCCACGACGACATGCTCAAAGCTATGAGACGAAAAACAGATTCGACCCACATCAAGAACACGATTGCGACGCTACGGGAGCGTCTTCCAGATATCTACATCCGAACAAGCCTCATGGTTGGTTTCCCGGGAGAAACGGACGAACATTTCGAGGATTTGTTGCAGTTCGTAAGGGATTATAAACTAGACCATGTCGGCGTTTTTATCTATTCCAACGAAGAAATGGCGTATTCTTCAAGATTGGATGGACAGGTCCCGGAAGACGTCAAAGAAGATCGATATCGTAGATTGATGGAGGAGCAGTGGAAGATAGTGGAAGAGCGCCATAGGGAACGCGTCGACCGATCGGAGTGCCTGCGCGTTGTCGTAGAAGGCTTAAAAGAAATAGAAGAAACAGTCGAGGAGAGCCATAGTCCCAAGTCTATGCCAGAAAGATCTCCAACGAGTGTCAGGATCGTGGGACGACACGCTGGCCAATGTCCGGAAATCGATGGACAAGTTATCTTAGAGGGTGAACCCCGGGTGTATCCGGGGGAGCGCTATTGGGTCGAGGTAACCGGCTACGAAGGTTACGATTTGGTCGGGAGGGTGTTATTGGAAGAGGACTCGTGAGCGTGAAGAATGGGTGGTAATTAACACTTTACACAGTGTCCAACACAAAACGCTTAACATGCGAGCCTCAAGCTAGTAGACATGGCTATGATTTTTTAGCAATATCTGCAATAGTACCCTTGAATGTCTACATGAACGTCATCATGATTACTCATCATAATTCGATTGATCCAATTACAATGATTCTTGCGATATATAGTAATTTGGTTGCATTCAGAACTTTCCTCTCTCTCCGGAGTAGGAAACAGACTGAATTCAATCCACCAATGATTTAATTTTGATAGATTCTTGAAATCAAACGAAATTGAATATTATTAATGGTAATAATAGGGTGGAGTCCCTGCACGATAAAAGAGTTTTTCAGCTTCCTCGGGAGTGCATCATGGGTATGATTTACCCATTGATGCTTCCCTCGAAAGCGTCATTCCGGCTGTGATGATCGCACACTGCACTGCTTTCTTTTCGTAACTGAAATAAGAGCAGAGCAGCGGAGGACGATGCATTACTGCCATCCCTCGTGCATTGAAAAACTCCAGGCTGCCACACAAACTAGCTAACAGAAAAAGCTTCGACCTATCTGTTTCTGTAGTCCCTGATTCCTTCCTTCTCTTTCGTCGACAATGACGACAAGCACAAAGAGTGGTGCCAAACCGAAACCGCGTTCCACCACTGCTTTGCCCGCTCTGGTGAGCACAGCACAGAATAGAAGCAGCAAACTGGAGCGCTGGTCGATGCATAATCTAATTATCCGACCGTCTTGTTCACGACGAAAGAGAGGCTAGCTTGTTGTGCTTGTGTGGCGTTACCGGCCTCACCCGCCGCCGCCCATTTTTGCATCCGCGGCGCCCTGCAAATTGCCTACTCCGCGAATGTTGGCTCCGCCTCGTCCCAGGGTTCGGCCGCCTCCACCGCTCACTCTGTAGGGATTGTTGTTGTTGCGTTGGGCATAGTTGCTACCGTTCGATCCAATAGCGGTGGGAGGATTCGTAATGGCCGAGAAGAAGAGGGCAACGAACCCGATGATTCCCGCAAAAAAATCCGTAATTTTTTGGCGGATCGTTTTTTGCTCCTGGCCCCCGACGGTGCCGTCGCGTCCAATGTATGCCATTTTTCGTTTGGAATGAGATTCCGTTCCGTTCTCTTGTTGAGTAGTATATGTTGCTGTTAGAATATGTTGGTCAGCCGTGTTTCGTCTCCCCGGCCGTATCGTTTGGGTTTCCCCCTCTGATGTTCTGCTGCTTTGTGCTTTGTTACCGTACTAGAAGTACCATGTTACCGTACTCGTACGAACCGTGCGATGTTTTGACAACGCGGCAAAACAGAAAACGCTAATTTCGGTTGTTCTTCGTGTTTTTCCTCCTCGGTCGTGCGGGTCATTTCTGTCGTTGTAGTAGTCTCATCTATGACGTTGCTAAAGTACTACGTCTACTGCACTGTGGTAGAAGTAAAGTACTTCTACTTACTATACCGTACCGTACGTACTGAAAGGGGTCTAAATTATGACC
>CAACVS010000079.1:0-27759 GCA_900660405.1 Pseudo-nitzschia multistriata
GCCCAAGGCTGGACTCAGAGGACATAAAAGCAGTTGGTTCACAGTTTGGATGGATGAGAACCATGCCATTATCATTTCAAAGGGGCACTGCCAAGCCCGGAGGTTGGGGGTGCTCAAGCCCCAACCCATAGGCAAGTTGCCACACACAGTGATCAAGGAAATCTGTGCCACGCACACTGCCAAGCCAATTAAGGCAAGTCTCACCCCAGTGGGCGAGGACACATGTAGTCAAAAATAAAAAAGAAAGTAAAAAAAGGAAACATCACACTTCTTTCACCAAATTACAGCTGGTGAGCCCGTCCAAAGGAGCAGCTGTTGGAGCATCTTCTTGAAGAAGAAACTGGAAAGAAATCAATTCTGTCACTGCTAGTCATGGGGTTAAACACTTGGGGGTGTTGCTGTTTCTGTCCACCACATAAGACAGGAACAACAACAATCATGACCGGAAGCACTGGGGCTTCCAGCCGTCCTTGAGAACTGAGGATGGATCCGGCTGAGGCAAATTACACTCAACTGGGAGGAATAGTACTGGGAAAAATACTGATTGATCAATGCAGTATGAAGGTCTTGATTGAATACTGGGGTTGGTGCTGTTGCTTCCCGGCATGGAGGTTGGAAACAACAGCAATCGTGACCAGAAGCACACTTTCGGTCCTTGAGAACTGGGGATGGATCCAGCTGAGGCAAAGCACAACTGGGGGAATAGTAGTACCGGGAGTGATACTGATGCAGTATCAGCTGGGGATGTTGTTGTTGGCTTCCGGCAAAAATGTTGGAATCAACAACAATATGACCGGAAAACGCTTCTGGTCCGTAATTAGAACTGGAATTGCAAGGAGAGAAGGCTGGGGATCTTGAAACTGAGTACGTGTAGCATATACTCCTAGCATTGTTCTTCAGGATCAGTCTGGATTGAATACTGGGGGGTGGGGTTGGGGTTGTTGCTTTCCAGCATGAAAGTCGGAACCAACAACAATCATGACCAGAAAACTGCTGGTGTGTCTGGTCCTTGAGAACTGGGGATGGATCCGGCTGAGACAACTGCACTCAACTGGGGGAGAATATCATAGGATTGGTCTTGGTTGAATACTGGGGGCTGGGGTTTTTGTTATTGTCTGGCACGGATACCGTGAACAACAACAACAACAATGTCGTGACCAGAAAGCACTGGTTCTGGTAAGTAAAATACTGGAACTGCATGGAAATGCTGGGGAATCTTCTTTAGAGTATGCATGAAGCATAAACTCCAAGCTTTGTTCTTCAATTAGTTGAATATTGGGGCTGGGGTTGGTGTTGTTGCTCTCCAGCACGAATGCTGGAAACAACAACATCGTGACCAGAATCACAGTTGAGTTTGCATGGAGATGCTAGTAGAGAATCTTCTTCAGAGTACTTATGTAGCATATACTCCAGGCTTTGTTCTTCAATAGGTCTTGGTTGAATATTGGGGGCTGGGGTTGGTGATGTTGCTCTCCGGCACGAATGTCAGAAACAACAACATCATGAATGGAATCTCCTTCCAGTCCGTAAAGAATAAAGTTGAGTTTGCATGGAGGAGATGCTAGGGAATCTTCTTTAGAGTACGTATGTAGCATATACTCCAGGCGTTGTTCTTCAATAGGTCTTGGTTGAATACTGGGGGCTGGGGTTGGTGTTGTTGCTTTCTGGCACAAATGCCGGAAACAACAACAACAATGCTCTCCGGTGATTGTTTACTATGAGGCAAATGTGGAAAGTACTGAGTAATAGGGCAAGTGTTGGAGACAGAGGCAAGCGCCGCTTTGCTGACACTGGCCAGAATTGTTTTCTTTTAGACTCAATGGTAATATGTGAGCATGGAAGTAGGTGTAGTTGATAAGAAGGTTTCCATATCCTCTGGGAATAGGTGAGCATGGGATGGGCAGGAGCAAGTGATGGATGGAGTCTGAATGGTTTGAAAGATCTGTTCAATCAAGTCAAAGTCTGGTGCCATCTTGGCATTTGCATAGACTTCCACATAGCCACATCTGGATTGGATTCTAGTGATGAGGGCCTTGCTGTCGCTGGTAAAGGTGACCCGTGTGGGGCAGATGGTGGTGGCATCTGAAGATGAAGATGAACTGGATGAGCACGCATGGTTGGTACTGCTGCTGGTCTGGTGGGTAGTACTAGTGGAGTGTCCATCAGAAAATAACTTGGCCATGTTGGACAAGTAATTTTCTGAGGTGTTTGCATGTGCACTGGTCCCAGTACTGGTAGGAAAAGCTGTAGAAGCTGTCAGAGCTGTAAATTTCTGATAAGTTGTNAAGTAATTTTCTGAGGTGTTTGCATGTGCACTGGTCCCAGTACTGGTAGGAAAAGCTGTAGAAGCTGTCAGAGCTGTAAATTTCTGATAAGTTGTGCTGTGGTACTGGTCTGGTGGTGCCACTGGTGAAGGTGCAAAAGTAGTAGTAGTAGTACTACTACTAGTATGACAGTAGTAGTAGTAGTAGTAGTAGTAGTAGTAGTAGTAGTAGTAGTAGTAGTAGTAGTAGTAGTAGAGTAGTAGTAGTATTAGGACTACTACTACTAGTAGTAGTACTAGTATGCCACAAGGAATTCCTTACTCACTCACCATGGTGGTGTGAATGAAGGAATCTTTGCCATAATGGCTCGTCTCTTGTGTTGAAAGCACACCAAATCCATTGAATCCACTACTACTAGTACTACTACAGTACTAATACCAAGAAAAGGACATGATGCTGTTTCATTTTCTTCTACTCCCTCTTCCTTTCCATACCATTATTCAGTGCTCTTGGTGTTGATCTTATTTTTTAAAGAAACACCTTCGGCCCATTTTGGACCTTAAGTTCCTAGAAGAATGCCCAATGATTCTATAACTTCATTCTACATTAGTACATTTATGTGGACCAAGAAATACAACAGCAATAATTCTATTGCACTTCGTTTCACCCCCGATGCTCAACGCAGCAGTCCTGAAAGGCACGGACCTTGGCCACCTTGGCTCCGCACGAGGTGCAAAAGTGTTCCGTTTCCTTGCACGAATCCGACACAAGAGGGACCCAGCAGAGAGGCCAAAAGACACCCGTCATGATTCCGAAGGCAACCCAGGTTTTGCACGAGGGCTTGGTGACCACTCTCGTCCTGGAGGCGCGGTGGCAGTTGGGACACTCCCTCATATTCATGGGGAAGCGCGAGACCGTGGGATCACTGTCCAAATAATTGTTGGTGCAAGAATTGGAAGAGGGGGGAGCTGTGGCCGGTGGTTTGGAGGCGGCGGCGGCACAGCAGCCTCCTCCGCTGGAGGTAGCTGTAGCAACAGGTTCCACAGGTGCCGAAGCCTGGTTAAGGTGCTGATTTAATTGCTGGTATTCGGTCGCGACTGCATCATCCGTGACAAGAGTCGCTACGGGTAGATCCTCCGTCGGTTGCGCATATCCAGCATTTGCCATTTCTGTGTTGTTATATGGTTTGGTTGCAAGCAACAACAGCAAAATATTATCATGCGGAGAGCAGAATACAGCACATAGCAGATTGCATCACAATTAGTGAACGAAATGAGAATTGAAAACAAGATATATATGAAATAAGTTTGCCGATGCCAAATTATTTTCATTCCCCGGCGTCCCTTGTCATATTCATGAACAGGGAAGACGCAACAAATCTACGCACCCTTGTTGTTTCCAAACCAACTCATTCTTGATTATGCCTCGTCTCAGGAATGATATGATGAGTTGTGAAGCCAAAGATCTGCTCGCAAGGATATGTTCCCGTTTTTTTTCTTGTTCAGTTTTGATGGATTAATTGGGTCGATAAACGTCACTGCTCGCTTTTGATTGGCAAGTTCTTTTTTTCTTCTTTTATTTGAGCTCCGGTAGAGAGGGAGAATTAATCTTGCTCTGTCGGTCCGTCGAAGCACAGTAGTATTATGGATGATTTGTTTGGAATAAAATTGCAGTTCGATTCGTTTCGTTTCGTTTCGTTTCAGTTGTTTTAAGAGAATCGAGATCGGCGATATCGAAGGGCGGTATGTTCGAAGATGTGATATCCGTAGAATGGTTCAAGCTCCGTTTCACATCTGATGCCTTTCGATAACGAAAGGCACGTCTTCCTTGGCCTCCGTGAACTGGAAGGAGGACGACTCGTACGAGCATGAGCACGTTCCATTAGTAGCACCTAATTCGCAAAGTACACTACAGTACGTACATAGTACCGTACTACCTACCGTGTGCGAAAGATTCCATTCCAGAATTCTGGCATCTGGAAAGCCGGCAGGCGTGCAAAATCGATTGTGATTGATATTTTTTCAGAAAGCACGACTAATTTACCGGACGGCAGTGCAGTATTGCGATTTCTACCTCTACGTATTACGGTACCTCACGTAGGTTCTCTTCTGTAGAAAGAGTACGTAATTTTGTAGAAGTATTTTGTATTTTCCAATACTGTACTGTAGTTACAGACACACTGTATGCAGTATGCAGGGGTCTTAACTATTACTTATGATCATTGCGTATGTTAGTATTGATATAGTATGTATGATATGCATGTAGGTATGGATAGGTGGTGCGTCCATCGTCCATTACGTTGTACGGTACGTTATGTTGTCCGTTACAGAATGAACTACAGTTAGTTCGTACGAGTACCGTACGTAAGGAACGAACCGTACATCACCCCTGCAATACGTACTGTACCACTCCTATGTACTACCGTACGTATCCATAACATACAGTACTTCGGACTTCGGTGGCTGGAGACATCGTACGTACTAGTACGCTGGTACGTACGTAAGATACTCATTCTACCGACTGAGTTGTCTTTTTCTCTCTTCCATCGTCGTCGCATTGCGTTGCGTTGCAACGACAGTCTATCAATTTTCATACTCGTCGTCGTAGAAGTGTACGTACGGTACGGTACCACGAGTTCTAGAAACGTAACGTCTTTGGCATTATCGAGATTCGTCCATCGAGCTGCACAAGGCGGAACTACGGAAGTACAGTATGCTGTCTTCTATCCTCCGGAGACCGACGTCCGTGCCACCATCCGCACCGATATCAAAGTTGCGACGAACCTGCCCGAAAATCAAGAGCTATTCCCCGCTCTTGTTCCTCTCGCTCATTTCTGCCTCCAATACCTTCGCAACAATGAGCGCCGCAGCAACCTACAGCCCTCCGTCCCTCAGCGGCAAACCCCAGAGTTCCCTGGTGCCACCTGGCAAGTGCCAATTCACGACGGAATGGGCCTCCGTGGAGCTGCTCGAGAGGATCGCCGTWTCCAAGACATCGAGCGTCCTGCGATTCGGATTGCCAGACAAAAMGTTGCCAATGAATCTCTCCACGTGCGCATGCATCCTAGCCAAGGCCAGCATCAAAGACAAGGACGGCAAAGAGGAAGACGTCGTGAGGCCATATACACCCATCTCCACCAATGAACTGGTAGGTTGCTTYGATTTGTTGGTCAAGGACTATGGCGAAAGTGGTGTTATGTCCAACCACCTGTGCAAGACGATAGCAGTGGGTGACTCGGTCGACTTCAAGCACATCGAATTCAACGTCAAGCTGCAGGCCCCCTTTTCGCAAAAGAAGATCATCATGATGGTGGGCGGGACCGGTATCACACCAATGATTCAGGCWTTGCACGCTATTCTCGGTGGCGATAACGACAACGAGGTCGTTATGTTTTACGGGAGCCGCACCGAAGACGACATTCTTGGACGAACCCTGATYGATTCTTGGGCKAAGGAATACCCTGACAAACTCAAGGTCGTGCATGTGTTGTCGGAAGTTTCTTCTACCGACGATTGGAAGGGACRCATCGGGTACATCACAAAGGAGTTGGTTGAAGATGAAGCTGGGTCCGCCTTTGGACCGGAATGCGGCGACGATGTCATTGTCTTTGTGTGCGGACCACCGCCAATGTACAGCGCTCTCTGTGGTCCGCGTGGCGAAGACGAAATCAAGGGGCTGTTGGCGGACATGGGATACAAAAAGGAACAGGTTTACAAATTCTAGACAGAAACAAYGGAAGAAACGCGTTTGTGAAAGGTCCTAATTGGCGAAATTTCGACGTTAGTAGTTCACTTGAATCTCCACTATTTTTTCAACAAAATATCAGTAGATTCCGTGCGCGAAGATAATGTTTCCGGTCGGCACYCATCACCCTAATACAGGCATAGAGACCGTCATTATTACTAGATTGTAAACCGAAACAACTAGCTTTTGCTCTTCTAATAGCTTTGGGCAAACTAAGAAATCTTATTGCCAGCTWACACCCCCTGAACCTCACTAGCTGCCATTAAATTCGTGTTGATAAAAATTATCAAGTTAAGTGAAGTACTGCACTATGTAAAGGACTACCTCCCCAGCGTAGCAGGAAAGGCGCAAGGGATGTAATCATACCGCAGTTGTGGTATTATGTACAATACTTGACAAGTTACAATTACAAGCACAATTCGTGAGGAAAGTACGTACTGTGTGTACGGGTATCGTACGGTACGATGATGCACTGTAATGACAACCTGAAAATACCGGTACCAAAAATTCAAAATTCAGATCTTGTTTCGTGAGGAAAAGATATTTTTTTCTTCCAAAACTGACCTTCCCGTGTATTGCGCGTAGGGTACTGGTACAGTAACGTACGGTACGCACGTACCTACGAAGTAGGATTAGCCGTTAGCCGACCGTTATAATGCGCGTGAAAAGCATGAGCTAACCATGTGACTTTTGACCAWAAGTGTGTACGATAGATTCTTCAGTGATCAATGGATGGTATCGCAATGAAGTATGTTGCCCATACTCGCCCTTATCACACGGCRACCATTAGGTCTCATTAAAGTCCGTCTCGTCCTTCCATTGATGGCTAGAATGAARCTCTAGGAGAAGGGGGTTTAAGAAACTTTGTACGATACGCTCTCCCTGAATTTGAAATAACGTATCGAATGCGACAGGGAAAAAGTGAGGCACGATGGCGGTCAAAAAGACACCAATTGCGCTTGAGTCACTGTATGCTGTGCCGTTGATGATGATCTTCTTGTTTCTACAGATTTTTCTCATTCCGACAACAATTTGCGCTCTGTCGGGATCGCATGGATCGCCTAGTAGTGTCAATACAGGCAGCAAACCATCGCCATCCGACCGAATTCTGACGCCGGAATATTATCGCTCGGTTTATAAGGGCCTTAAAATTGATCAATGGAAAGAACAGCCCGTCCAGAACGGAGGGAATACTCCGTGGGATATTGGTAACCATCGACCCCAGCCAGCAATTGTCCGTGCCTACGAAGAGGGGAAGCTCCGAGGGCACGTACTTGATGCCGGGTGTGGTGTCGGCGAGAACTGCGTCTACCTGGCCCACAAATTCGGGATATCTTCTGTTACGGGATTCGACTTGTCCGAGGATGCTGTGAAGATYGCCTCCGACTTGGTTGCGCTCGAAGACGAGAGGGAAACAACAGCAGCCACGCCATTTTGGACGAAACCACGGTTTTTGGCAGCATCCTGTACGGAGGTGGCCGACAAACACGGATCAGAGCTTCTGGAAGGTCTAACCGGCGAGGAAGACGACAAAATTGGAGGGCCAAAATTATTCGACGTAGTGATAGATTCCGGGTTGCTCCATTGCTTGTCCGAGGAAGMTGCCAGCTCATATGTGCAACAGATATCAAAATTATTGAAGCCCACAACCGGCCGATTCTATATCGGTTGTTTTTCGACCGAAAACCCCGATCCGTGGGACAATCCCCGTCGAATCTCGGAAGAGTACCTGCGAAATGACTTGTTTTCCTGTCGTGAGACCTGGGAAGTTATTTCTTGCAAGGAATGCTGGTGGGCCAGGCCACCGTCGCGCGGTTCGTCGACGGGGGGGGGCTTTTCTCTGGCTTTGTGGGTGGAAGTTAGCTGCATAAAGAATGATTGAAAACTGTTTAAATGCTTGTAATATTTGCTATTGAATCCCTTGTCATATTTATTGGCATCTAAACCCAAGCTTTGGGATTTATCACGTATTTTCATAATCAAGGTCTAATTGTAACAAACCCCTTGCTGTATCGATGTCGTAATTTGGGTCAATACATCAAAGTCTTCAAGGTCGTTACGATTTTGTTCTTCTACCACTTCATCTACTACAMTGGTTCGTGTGCCTAGATCTCTATCAATTGCGTCTCAGCCTTCTTAGCCCTCGTAGGTCTCGTATGCAATTTTCTTGTGCCCTCTTTCATCATAGGAGATCTCTTTATTTGCACCGTCTGTCGCCAACGATACGAAGGTTTCGACTGAGTTGACATCCTCATCGTCACAGAATCTGCCACCCTCATTCCCATTGCATCTTTCGATTGCATCATCAGAAATCTTCACTGAATAAATAGYATCTCTCTCGTCTTCGGACCCGTTCGAATCGAACTTTTGGTGCTGTTTACCATGGCGATCCTCTCCGGATTTTTGGTCTTRCTGTATGGCAAATCCAACAGCTGCAGTTCATCTGGGAACGTTCGTGACGGAAAATTGCAGACCACATTCTCCGAACGGTGCCAGAGCACGGCTGTCCGTGATCTGGTTCAAGCCTTGTTGCCAAATCGGCCGACTATCACGTTCGTGGATAGCGTCGGCTGCACTGGARCCGCACCCGACACTGATCAGAGTCCAGCACTCACAATTTCCTAGACGCTTGAGTGCCTCGTTTGCGGCGTCATCGGCAATCCGGCTGCGAGCAATAGAAAAGTTGATGTCGAGACCATCGTCATATTCCTTCATCATATTCTCCGGATCGCTGTCGCTGTTGCTATCACTGAATGATCCCGAAGCAGAATCATTGTCTTCAAAGTTTCTTTTGTCGTTATGGATGCTGATGTACAATGAGCTATAAGATGACTCGGATATAGAAGAAGATAGAAGAGAGTGTGATGGAACCTCGATGCTGCTGCTGTAATTCTTCGAGTTCTTATGATTTACGCACTCGTTTTCATTTTCGAGAAGYATAGAGGAAAGATCTTCTTTCGATTTAAGAACACCTGGATTCACGGTGTTCGCTATGCTATTGTCTATACTTTCTTCCGAAACAGTCTCCATTCTTTCCTCGTTGATGTTGGAAGCAAGCCTGTCAGACTTATTCGCATCGGCTCCGTGGGTACACTTGTGTTTCATGCTRWTACTGGTGCTATCAATACTGGTTTGGGATAGAAAATGATTGGCAACAAGACCAGCAGACCGCAACAACAATTTTGACAACGAAAGATAGTTTGCTTTGCTACTCGCATCGCAACTATTTTTCGTCGTTTTGGGTCTCATTATCGTCGTCGTCTTTTCCTCACTCTGTATAATACTACTGTCTCCCATGGTTGTTTGGTAGAGAGCTAATAGTGTTGCCAACAAYAGACATTCAACTTCACAATGACGTAAAGGAAAATTTCTCTTCCGTTTACTTTTAAATGACATGACAGTTCTGCTTGGGTGATTTTCTTCCACCCATGACTCCTCTATTCGCTACTTCCAGTGTCGAAAAAGTGTGGCCTATACCTTGGTTTGTACCATGAGAGCCTCTTGGTTTTACCTCGTCGTTTCGTTCAAACTAGTTTGAAAACATGATAGCGAATCTTGAACAGTGCAAACCTCGTTCGCGTCGTTCGCAAATTCCAGCATAATGTAAAGAGGTCCTTGATCCTACATTTTTTTTCGTCGACACWGAAAATTCGAGAGAAGCATTTCCTTGGTTTTTGAAGTTTTTCTTCTGATTTTTACTTCCTCAATTTAATTCGTTTTGCTCTTGCTTCAAGCGTGACTAAAAACAAWAATTATTAGTAGAAGTACATTCTTAMTGTAACGAAGTGTCGGTTCGTACGTTACTGTACGGTAATAACGTACCAAAGGTATGAGTACGTAACCTAAAAATTGTCGCTTGCATTAATTACTCTACTTCTACGAAGTAGTACTAAAGTACGAGTATGTACYACGAGTAAATCAACTTCAGAGAGCACTCCTTAGAACAGCCAGTACATGAAACTTTTTGAAGCGTCCATTGACTACAGTATGTTTGAACAGGAACCAATGAGCGAACAGCACGGGTTTGTACATTAAACAAATGACCTGGTTTCAAAATTATCAATTTTAGAAACTTAAGTCTTTRCATTATCTCTTTAGGTCATTTGAGTACAATGCATACAGTTGGCAACGTAATTRATTTTTATGTTTATGGGAAGCACATACAATACTCTAATTTAATTGTTTCTCTCAATTTGTCATGTTCAGGTTCGTTTTTAATTACTTATGAGGTTCTACAGTATGGTACGTAATCTTGACAAGGCATTTGGTTCAATAATTGAACGGTTTAAAATACATTTTAAACTCATTCTGATCGTCAGGGTACGTACGATTATGAAAGAAAATTGCTGTGCAATTTTCTTTTATCATTGATAATTTTTACTCAGAAGAACTTTCTCCTTTAGATAAAACCTTCATTGCAGAAGGTGCGAAAGGGCGGAAAGAACAGAATGAATACCGYAGGACCCCATATGTCCATACCGTACTATACTCGTACTGTGGACAACGTTGGTTATCTAGTATGGTATCTTGCGCTTCAATCAACCACAAATCACAAGGTTGTGATCGATGACGTTAGCTATCAAGGATCGTGTTGTTCAATCGAGACCTTTTGCGTAGTGACTGAAGTCGGAACCTCATGATTCCGTCCGAAAAGAGAATGAACCGCACTAATAAAGTRCCAAACTGAACGCTAAAATCGAGCAAAACACACCACACAATTATTTCATTTGATTTCAAAAAAGTGTCGTGGTCATTAAAAGTGAACTAAAAAGGACCCTACAATCCAAATCAAGTTTGGAAGTTATTCTTCCTTCAGCGAACAATWAGAACGATTCAGTTGCAATTCCCTTAGTGGAACGTGTCGACCATGGTATACAGAAGTCCGTATGAAACGGAAAAACAACGACTCGAAAAAGACTTGGAGAAAGAAGTTGAAGAAAAGGGATTTCCTGATGTCATCATTACGTTGTACCTCAGTCAGTTCATATATCACATGGGTGACATTCGAACCAGAACAAAGGAGTTGGGATATGGTAGTGGTGCAGAGGCAAGAACCGAACTGATCAACGAGGTATTGAGGGATGCTGAAGCTTTCCAAAAACTAAGGGACGGAGGCAAATCCATGGCGAAACTCATGAGGGGAAAGCTCCATCTGAATGATATCAACCATGATGGCCTACCTGATATTCCCGATATTAACATGGATTTAGTTGAACATGTTTTGAATAATGAGAAATACAAAGAAGTGAGCGAGTCCTGTGCTGATGAGCTGGATGTTATGGCAATTCATTCGTTCAAAAAAATAAAGTTTATCTATACAAGTTTGACGCGATTTCTGACAAGACAGATCTAGTGCATGCTATTGCTGGAAGAGAAAAAGAGAAGAAAGATGGCACTAAGTTTTCGGATCTGTTTCTTATTTTTCGTGGCTCTGTCACATTGAAAGATTGGATTCAGAACCTTMAAGCTCCTCTCGTCAACATCGATATTCAGAAAGAGAAGAATTCTGGAAAATGGTTCTTGGTCGAGCAGTGCACGTACAGTAGAATTGAGATAGAGAAAGAGTTAGCTTCTTTGCTAGAAGATGCAATTGGCGATACCCCGATCAAGGTCCATCGAGGTTTCCTCAGTTATTTATTTGGCAAGACCAATTCGTCAACACCGAAAAAGAAAGATAAGACAGATGAAAGTGGTCGAACCAAAAGGGCCAGCACCAATGGTACAGTCTCTTTCAGAAACGTTAATGTTTCCAAGTACCAAAGCATTAAAAATGATCTCCTCCTATTGTTTCAGACTCAGAGAAGCTCCCTATATATTACAGGACATTCATTGGGAGGAGCCTTGTCGACGCTCGCTGCTTTTTTCCTCGCTTGTGATGTAGAAGTCCATGATAACAACAGGTCATTTGAGGGATTCAAATGCATTACGTTCGCTTCTCCTTTGGTTGGTAATATCAGTTTCCAGCGAGCTTTTGATGTTCTCCAAAACTATCGGCAAGACAAGAGCTCCCGGAAGTACGCTGCAGGTGTTGTTCGACTTCGGCATCTACGCTTCACAAATGATCGTGATCTCGTTCCGCTATCACCTCCTTTGTCAAGATATAGGCACACGGCTTGCATCAACGTTCATTTGAATCTTTACAGCCCTCCCTTGTCTCCCTCTTGGTGCAGGATTCGCAAAGAAGAACCCCATAGAGACATATTTCATCGATGGAATTCGGATAAATCAGATAAACAGAACAAGCGAAAGCTTGGCCTACTTCCTCCAACGAGCACTTTGTCAGGTTTATGTTCAACAACGTTTCCGTTTCTTTGGGTTGTATTCAATACGGCACCCATCATATTGGTCATATTGTATCTGTTGGTACGGCCAGTCGCGAGTTCCCTATTTTCTGTTTCTATCTTTAAAGAATTCTTTCATGCCATGCCGATTCAGATCCAGAAATCTTTCATAGAGTTTTCGGTGCGTGTTTCCGAAACCCTTTCGTCAAAGGCTATCATCTGGATGTCATGGGCTGGGTGGCTTACGATGGCAGGATCACCTAATGCTGATTTTAAACGCACTGTAGCGGTGATGGTTGGGGCTCCTCTCCTGGGAGTCGGGACACTGTATCTCGCAAACGAACAATATTTTGACTACTTCACCGAAAATGTGGAGGCATTGTTTGTCGTTGGAATGCTCTTGTGGCAAATTGTAATACTACCATTTCGAAGAGCCGATGAGGTTGTTTCTGCTTCCACCCATGGGTTGGCACAATATTACTTGCACATTAAAAAGAGGGGTGAGCCGTTGTCATCTTTGAAGAAAATCGTTGAGAACAATTTAGCCATGAAGGGGGACAAAGCCTACGGCGAAGACTCCTCTTCGAAAAAAGTTGTCTGAGTCCCAGTTTGATCGTGAAATATTTTCTATGTTGCAGTACTCGTCTTAATTAAATAATTATAAATTATGGTTGATGATATGACATTGCTGTGTCTATGGAATGAGAGGAGCTCATTTTAAGAATGATCGTTGAAACTTATTAGTGAATACAGATGGTATCACATGCATATTAGTATTGTCAGATCACCGTTTGGTTTATGAGAGGGACAGGATCAAGTACAACACCAACAAGCTGTTGTATTAAGCTGTATTAAGCTGCTGCATGGTGATGAGGTGAGGCATGAGATGTGACTGGTCATTTTTCAAATGCCACAGGAATCTCAAATACCATTTCCCTGCACCACTGACATTAATATTGACACGAAGCCATGCCTTCTTTTGATTGTATTGCAATCAAAGAGGAAGAGCCTACTTTCTTGCTGTATTGCAGATTTGAATTCCAAATAGGAATGTCTTGAACATATTGTTTGATTGGCAAAATTGTCAGTGGAGGCCAGCAGAGATGAAGCTTGTTGCTGTGATCCTTTACTACTGTCTCTGTTGAAAAATAGCAGTACAGTTTACCATACTCTATTTTTTACAAACAATGGTCCAGCATTTACTCAACAGTCTTTCAAGGTTTTGGCAATTTCTTCCAATCAGATTTCATCGTGGATTGAATGGGTGAGCAAGCATTAGGTACGATGGGAACTGTTGCTAAGAACAAGTTGCCTGCAAAGGTTCCTGGGAAGTAATTTCATAAGAAGAACAAAGAGCAAAGACATCAGCACCGCATCTTGCTAAGCCTGTCACTGCTGCAAAAACTGTACCAGCTGATCCTGACAAAGGAACCAAAGCCTACAGACAAGTGCATTGTTCATTTAAGAGCACTGGAGCTTGCAATTTTGGATCAGGGAACTCTATTTCATCCTCYTCTCCCTTAACATTCATCAGAAGGAAAGGGGAAATGGGACAGACAAGCGCAGATGGGGGATTGAAATGAATGAGTCTTGCAAAGTTTATCTTTATCCTTATTGGAAACTGGATCATATCAATGCATACATCTCCAGAGCCAACATTGGTTACAAATTGTGGAAATAGTACTATCCTGCTGCAATTAATCATGCAGCAAAAGCCTTGCTACTGCAAAGAATGTATTGATGGTAGCCTTGGTTATGAGTGGAAGGCAAGCAAYGTTATGAGCTACTGCAAGTTCTGCCAAAGGCTTGCTTTGCAGATAATAAGGTGCAACCCAGTTGAGCAGGCATATAATTGTGACACTTGTCTGCAACAGTACACTCAATCAAGGCAAATGGTGAGGAGTGTGAGGGCTACTAGTACTAGAACAAGAAGGACATGCAAGACTTTTTTCAAGAATGGTAACAAGTTGCTTGGTTATCACAACTTGCAAACCATGATTGCAGAAARCATGGAGAATGGTAGATTCTKCTTGACTCAGACTCAGTACACAACTCATTTGAAGGCAATGGTGCACACCAAGTCAAGGAGCAAAAATATTTGTTACATGTGTCGTGAGAATGCATACAGCATGTGCAAACTATGCAAAGTCCCTATTTGTACCATGGTCAGCAACTCAAAAAAGAGGGATTCCAATGGAGATCCCATTTGCAAGTTTTGTGACAGCAACTTCCATAACTATCACAAATGGTTTGGGCTTGGAAAAAGTGACTAGTACTGCWACAGAGTAAGGAATGACAAAAGAACTAAAGACAGGAGACACTGGGGGGTATCTCCAAGCAATGAGGAGCTGAGAGATAACTCAGAGCATATGAAGCACTTAATAGATATAGAGGACGCAGCAGACAAGGCTGTTGAGGACACTGCTGCTGATGCCAAYGTCGATGATGCTGATGTTGATGATGCTGATGATAATGATGCTAATGATAATGATGTTGATAATGATGTTGGTGTATTGCCCAGCAGAACCAATGCAACCACTATTATAAACAGTGAACTAACTCTACCAACTGCAGATAGTAGTACTGAGTTCAGCRCAGTGGTTGGACCATTAGAATCAGTGTAATAAACAAAATAGTAGTAATGATTATTAAATACGGATGATAGTTTGCTCATTTGTTTGCTCCTCTGTTTGGTGCTKTGTTGGTTGCTGTGTTGGTTGCTTTGTTGGTTGCTTTGTTGGCAGTTGTTGATAATGTTGCTTAATCAAAGGAGAAGCTTTGATCCATGTAAAAAGGATGTCCCCACTCATCAAAGGCAAATTCTTTGGCACATTGAGTGCAAGAAGTGAAGTTTTTTTTTCTCTTCATTTCTGTCCGGTAGATCTCAAAGAACCACTTGCTTGTTCATCACCAATGCTCATCTCTAGAGGAAGCAGTGGTTTAAAAATTGAGCCAATTCAATGCTGGCCTTTGCAAGATCTTTCTTTTTCAAGCAGGTCTTCTGTAAACAACCAGCACACCAGGTCTCTTTCAGCTCCTTGCTGTACAAAGTAGGTTTGCTGTTCCATTCTCAATCCTCCACCCACTTCAGTCTTGATTCAATACATATTGGTGGACCTGTGGTGAGGGATCATCTATTAGTTCTTGTGGTGGTGGCTCCGGGGCTTCAGGGGGAGGAGCAGAGGCGTCCATTACAATTTGGATCTTCCATCCAACCCCTGGATCAATTTGCTGTTCTTTGATCAGCTTTGCTGCTTCCTTTGCTGGTGCCTTTGATCCTGTACACCACTTCATCTCCATGTTGCCCTTTACAATTGCGAGCTTGCACTTTGGCATCCAGTGCTGGCAAGCACAAGCCTTGGGACCTTTGTACACAAGCATCTGGGATTGATGCCTTGCCTTTTTGGTTTTTGCTCTCCTTCTGTTTAATTTCAGCCTTTGTTTTGGATGACGAGTCTGAAGAGCGTATTGATATACATCCTTAGGCTGTGTGTGTGTGTGTGTGTGTGTGTGTGTGTGTGTGTGTGTGTGTGTGTGTGTGTGTGTGTGTGTGTTAGTATTGTGTGTGTGTCTTTAGTAGAGATGAAAAAAGTATGCAGCAACCAACAGCATCAGGGAAGAAACAAACAAATTCCATGCAAAAGAAAGCTCCAGTGCCAATTGCAGATAATGATAATGCAGATGGCAGGAATAGAAGTAGTGAGGTGTTGGGCACAGGAGTTGAYAGAATAAGTACTGCTGTATGTGATGGTGGGAGTCCCCAGAAGGTTGACGACAAAAAGAAKAATTGAGCAATTAAAAAAGGAAAGGAAGGCTCTGAAAGGGAAAATGATGCAGTGAAGACAGAGAAAGATGGAGAGATACTGGTGGGTTCCTTGAAGAGCAGTAAGTTGTTYGACCATATTGGCGATTCCTAAGGCACACAAGATAAAACTTCCCAATAATGTCAAGCAACAGATATCAAACAACCTAAARCACTAGTACATCAGGCAGAATATATTCAGAAACACAAACTTCTCAATTGAAGAAGACAGGCAGTACAGGAAAAATCAGTGAAGGATGAAGAGTTTGTCCAATACTTGGGAGAAAAGCGTTTTACTGAAGGTACCAAGTACATTGCAGCAAAACACACAAAGTTTGGCAAGGAAAAATGATTTTGTAAGTCAGCACAGAAAATGCTATAAAACAGGTTTGTCAAGTATCKTCAACTAACCAAAACTGTTTCTTGTCTTCTGTTTTTTTGTAATGGATTACAGAAGGCAGGAAAAACAGTGGCAGGCATTGATTGGGGAATAATAGCATAGAAGTGAAAATTTTAAACTTTTCTTATAGGGCATATGGAAATGCAGACAATCCAGAGCTTTTCTATTTTTTGACACATATGTTGGCCTCTGTGAATGGATGAGGGGACACTCAAGATAAGTGACATGTTCACCATCTCCAATGAGGCTTTTGCAATAGCAATATGTGGGTGAAATTTGAAATAAAGTTGACCCAAGTGTAAAAGAGAGAGTAAAGATATTTTGTGATGATGAGAGCAGAACAAAAGAGGGTTGGACAATAGGGGAGAGACTGTTGTTTTCAAGGTTGTGGTGTGAAGAAATCAAGGAGTTGCATCAAACCCTGCAACAGGGTTGGAGTTGGAAGCCCTGATGCTAGAGCAGATGCAATATGAACTGGGTGGTGACTTCCTAGTACTGCAAGCGCTGCTAGTAACCATTTAAACAATTCAACACAAACTCTACATCCCTGAGGCATTGCAATTACTGGGCTGCACTCCTGATGATAGCAATAATAATAACTGTGATCATTTGGCAATATGTTTGACAACAGAAGAAGAGGAGGTTTGATTTTGCTGATGGCAATAATTAATTTAGATAGATAAAACATGCATGCTTAATACTTTTTTTCTAAAACACAGTTCTAATAATTCATGCTTCCTTTTTGAAATTAAATATGAATCATAATAAAAATATACAACACTTGGTTCAAAATGAGAAACGGAGGTTGCCACTCAACAACAAACAATATAAGTCAGTAGGAGCCCTTCTCCTTATGGCTGGGGACTCAAAATTCATTTCAATGATCTCTTGTTCCGGTCGGTAGCATGGCACCATAGATCCATGGGGGATTGGTTCTCAGTATCTCGYACTGGTCTTACACAACTGGTCCCAGTACTAGGCCTACAAACACGTTGCAGTATGAAGGACAGGGACCCTGCTTTTTCCACCACCACGTACAGCASCACCAGTTAGTATTAGCTACCAGATCCTTGACTAGTAGTTTGACCACGTTGACCACTAGCAGTGTTGAGAAGAGTCAACTGGAAACTGACTTAGAAGATATAATGGATATTTAGGGGGTTACGGGAATTCATTTTTAAATAACCTAAAAAATTCTGGCTTTTTTCTGGTAGATTAAAGGTAGAAACATKGTAAATCCTGTAGATAGGAACTACAATAGTCAAACTAGTCGAGGATCCGGTAGCTAACTATACGTGGAAATAGGCTGTTTCCTAACCTCCCAGTAACACGTAAGGGACTAAATTCGTGCTTAAATGTAAAACTGACACTTTTTTTGGTGCCTACTTATGTACATCCGGTTGAACAGATTGACATTGTCACCAAGTAACAGTACTAAGTGACTAACACCAGTACTTCTTACGTACTTTTAATCATATTTGAAGGGTTCTCTTAAATTGCGATAAGAATACAATAGTACTGTAGTTTCATGCCACACGTTATTTATCTTTCTCGAACAACAGGAGCCGTAGGAAGTTAAGCAACTATCGCGCGCTTTCGCGCATCTTTTATATATAGAACCTAACGGCTGCATGATGAACCAATATAATTACTTAAGCTATTTTATATTGGTGACGTGAAACCTCATTTTTTGGAGCTACTAGCCACTTCAATTCTCTGTTTATTCTCGATTTATTCACGATCTATTCCCGTTCTATTCTCGATCTATTATATTTTCCTTGCATCGGCCGAGAATAGAAATGGAATAAATCGTGAATAAATCGAGAAAAACGTAGAAATTGTAGTGCTTCTACTGTTCAACATGTATTTTTAGGCATAATATTCGCGGAGCAGCCACAGCAAGAAGCAGCGAAGACCCTCACACTGAATAAGCAAGATTAGCTAGTACGACTACTAGTAGTAACGCGTTGTTCTTACTAATAGTAGTAGCAGCAGGAGTAACAGCACACAACAACAATGATTGCTAGCAGCAATAGCTGAAAGCTGCTGCTTGTTCCGCCAAGCATTCATAATGTTGAAATCATGCCGAGAACAGCGGGCTCCCTCAATCGAAACAACAAGAAGCCTCCGGAAGTCGAATACGAACAACAAGAGCTAGTGAGCAAGCTTATTTGCTATAACTTTTACATCCACTTGCAAACTCAAGGAGCGATTGGTTGGAACAGTGATCCAACAAAGAAACCAGTGCCAGCATCAGTAGAGCACTATCGCAGCTCGCAATACATCCTCACGACTCTAACTGAGAACCAATTCAAGCACCGAGCAAAGGTAAGTTGCAGTTCCCCCCCTCACCAATCTTGTTGTTGTCTTTTCTAACCTCCTCCTCCTCCTCCATAGTCTATGTCTACACTCGCAAAGAAGCTAGCAGCAAAAGGAATCACCCTTGAAGCCCCCCAAATCCCCAGCAGTAGCAGTTTCGGAAAAGCGAAACAAGAAGACAACGACGAACAGACAAGAACAAAGAAGATGCCACCAAAATCAATTCTCAAAACACCACCGGTAAAGAAGACCTCTATCAGGGCCCCATCCCCAAGCGCCTCATCAGTCGCATCATCAGCTTCTGGTGGAGTAGACAACCTCTTCGCAAAGCTATCACTTGATGATGCCTGTACCTTTCAAACTGCACAAGGCTTCCTTGCATACTCTCATATCTCTGGACGCTGGATGGATTTTGATTTCGTTACAGAGGACAAGGAAGGATTCGTTTTGCTCAGGGTTCTTCTCCACAGTGGAATTAAGAAGGAAGACTTTGAGTTTGAATGGATGGATGAGCACACCTTCATGGTCAAGCTCAAGTGGCCAGCCTTCATGCGGAAGGTGTTGATGATGACAAGCCTTGACAGCACTCAAGTCGGAACCGATGCAAACGGAGACGCTATTGTAACTGAACGCTTTCCGAAAGGCCACAAGGTCACTGGCAGTATGGGTGAGAATGCTGCTGGTCTTAAGGATGAGAATGGCGACATCTGGAATGTTGGCAACTACACTTTTAAGAAGCCAATGATGACTGGCGAAGAAGACTATGAGGTCAAGGTCTTTAATAACATCGTGTGTGACAAAGAGGGAAACAAGGTGACAATCCTCCAAGTCATTTTGAAAGAAAAACCAGAGCCGAAGCAGAAGGCAAAGCAGACTCCTTCAAAGCAGGTGAATATGGTCAATGCTGCTTCATCCCTTCAATTCAGTAAGTCGAAGAAGACGCCTCCACAGTCAACCCCAACCCGCCGTCCCGCATCCTCGTCTGGTGGTGTTCATGAGGGTCCTGCAAATAAGAAAAGGAGAACAACACAACCACTCACCCCCACTGATTCATCTAATGCTGCTGCTTCATCCTCCTTGTCCTCGTCTTCTACGCACCAGGCTGAGCCTCTTCCACCATTACCTCCATCGCCGTCTTGACTAGGGTACGAGAGCACGAGTGTAGCCTCCTCCTCGTTGTCGGACTCGTCCAGTACTGCTAGTATCGACATTGATCCAATTAGGACGCTGATGGAAGCAAAGGTATATCTTGACGAGCTTGAAGAATATTTAGATACGATGAATTAGTCTTAGTAATAACAGTAGTGAATTAGTTGAAATGTTGACGATTAGAAATAGCTTGCATTGTAGTCAACATCATAAATGGACTCTCCGGCAAGGAATTTCAGCTGAGTAATTATTGCAACAGCATGAAAACACTTCCCATGCTTTTCCATCATCTTATTCCTTGGACTTGTATGTCTAAAATGAGTTGTTAGCACATTAAATTGCTTCAGTCTTCCATTTACATTCTCATGTCTTCCCCGGACAACACTCTTTTCTTTTCGGATCTTCGAAGTCATTCCCATGCGGGGTGTCTTCATCCTTGCGTCCCCTTTGTATCCGCCATCCACTTCTACTCCTTCACCTTCACAGAGCAAGTGAGTCAGTTTCTGTCGAAACATTGTTCCATCATTAGTGCTTGCAACATATGGTCCATTCACCCAAACAATGTGTCCAGTTGCAATACAAACGCCAACTTCATAGGTCAAGCCCGGTCCATTCAGTTTTTCTGAGTAGTACTTCTTATCGAATGGCCAGGGTTCAAATATTGGGCAATGTGTTCCATCTACTGATATCAAACAAGTTTGACTCGTTTTCGTTCCAAGTCCTTCAAATCTGTTCTCTAAATCGATCACATTCTTTAAGTTATTTATTTTGTCGACAAAGAACCATGCCCATTTTCGAAACGTTGTCTTCGAAGGCCACCCAACGATAGAGGCAAGAACCTCTTCTGAGGAGTAGACCTTGAGGAACACGAGTGCGTATAGCAAATGTTTGCAATTAACTTCGGTTCTTTCTTCCTCAGTGAGACATCCTTCCCATATTCGGTTCCAAATGTCCGCAATCACCTTGCAAGGAGCTCCAAAAAATGCTCTGATTCGCTTCTCCTTGTCAGTTGAGTTCCACTTCCGATCTTGTGGCCATTGGATTGTATCCCTGATAACCTCTTCAATAGATTCCTCTGATAGCTTCATTGTCGGCAGCTATTACTAATAATGAGCATGTTGCTTGTTTTGCTGTAAGCTCTTGCTTTTTGCTGCTGCTGGAGCCAGTTGCTAAGCTGAAAAAGCTTGTCGTCGAGAATAGATCGAGAATAGATCGAGAATAAACGATGAAATTTATTTCCGTTTTATTTCTATTCTATTCACGATTTATTCTCGATCTATTCTCAATCTATTCTCGAATTAATTTTGTTAAGTAAATGTTTTCAGTATGTCATCATGACATCTGTTAAATATAATTAGCCAATCAAAGTTGGTAATGGCATTTTGTTGCACGTCAGTTATTCTTTATGCGCATGATTCGCGCGATAGTTCCTCTATTTCCTACGGCTCCAGTAGCTGTACTGTTTCGTAGGTAAAATTTGGAACTTCGTTGAAAGAAATTGACAGTAGAGAAATACAAAAAATATCATCAATATATTTCAGAATCCGTATGGAACTCAGAAGAAGCTTCTCCATCATTTTGAATACAGTAATACCGTTCGAAACGTCTTCAACTGAACCAATAGATGTTTCAATTCGTGACACCTCATTTTGGTAATCACCACGTGAGATTCGGTCGGTCGACCACGTGAGTTGAAAACTTTCGTCAACTTGAGTTCCGGAAAATCCGCTTAAAAATTTGCGATGCGAAATCAGCAACCTCATTACTGTACGGTATTGCCTTCCTTCCTTCCTCCGTTTGAAATTCAGAAGTAGATTGAAATCAACCGCTGTTGAATGTACCGGGTACAGTACCCAAGTACTCCACTTCATTTAAAATGTTAAAAGAAATCAATTTTTCCTTTGTTAAATCCAAGTACTTTACTGAATATCTCGGATTTCTCTGTGAACACGTAGGCATATTGATTACACTAAGGCAGTAAATTCTTAAATTTCATCTTTTTCTCTACCGGTACATAATTGCGGTAAGCAGCTCTGTACAACATAATTTTCTATCGAACTTCATAATTTTTGGACCAAAAAAATTCCTCTCGTTCTGTATGGTACCGTGCACGGTATTGGTTTACTAATACGAATGAAAAATTTCGTTGTGATGTTTCCTAGCCGCTACCACAATCATCTACGGTCGGTTTCACATTCGACACACATTACATTAACCTCGTAATTTCTTCTCGAAAAATACCACTAATTGTGACGATTTGGTGACCATGACAGAAACGAATTCGTCTTCATTAGCGTTCCTGCCTCTATCACAAACGAAGAAATTTCCGTTTAAGCTACACGACATGYTGCAATATGCCGAAAGAAACGGTATGGTAAGTGCATCGACTACCTCGTCCCCGGCACATGGGATAAAAATGCAATTCTATTGCAAGTTCTGAATTGATACCATCTTTATTCTCCCCCTCCCCCGCGCACGTGTGTGCCTAATTTCTAGAACAACATTGTTGGCTGGACGCCTGGTGGAAAGTCATTTTGTGTCCGTGAACACGAAATTTTCTGCAAAAAGATTCTCAAGGTAAGTATTACTGAGGATTGAATTTCGTTAAAGGTCCACAGGAGACCTAGAAATTGCTTCTGACCACAGCATCTTTTTCTGTCCTTCCCTCTCCTCACCCTACCTGGGAATTTCTACGAAACAAAAACTTATCGCTATTATCCAGAGCACATTTAATCATTCAAGTTACAAGTCCTTCGAGAAGCAGCTGAAGAACTGGTCATTTGATTGTGAGCATACCGGAAATGGGAAGGTATATTCAAATCCAAACTTTGCGCGTGGACGAAAATCGCTGTGCATCAAAATGTCAAGCAGGAACACGAAACCGAAAAGCGGTAATACGACCATCAAACCGGATGATGCTGGTTCCATGGCATGTTTAAAAGATGTACCMATTAAAAGAAGACTCGATTCAATGAAAACTGCAAGTCGTTTACCACTAACTCCAGATATACTCAAAATTCACCTACGTATAAAAGAGGAGCAGGTTATGCTTGCTAAAAAGAAGGAATTAGAAAGGAATGATGCGATAGTAAACATGATGAATGCGCCTGCCTCTGCCCTTCATTCTTTGCTACTCGAGAAGGAAAGAAACGACTCTCTCCGAGATCTGTCCAAGTTGTCGCCTTCCAATACTCCTTATAGGGCTACAGCCATCCCGGTCGCGGGGCAGAAAAGAGCTTTGGAAATGACCCGCACGTCACCATCTTCTGATTTACTCACAGCTCTGCACAAAAAAAATAAAATTGCAAATTTCACTAGAGGGAGTGTTCAACGACGCGATAGTGGAATCACTAGCTTCTTGCGTGGACCAAAAGAAAAAAGACTGTCATCTCAAAATGCTTTAGAGCTACTGAGAGATGTTGGTATGATAGATTTAAGTCATTCTGAACATTCTTTGAAAGAAGCTATTGGAAGCCGCTTGTTACGATCAGCTTCTCGAGACTCGCCCCATAGCAGTCATCCTTTGAGTGGCGTTAGTACACAACTACCAGTCCCACACGATATTGATTCCATTCGATTAAGTAACCTCATTCACTCCAGTCCCGCTCCATGCAACCACCCTGAAGCATCTAATTTGCTCCGTATGCTAAGTAAATTGGAGGAGGAGGAGGAGAAAAATCAGCTCATAGCTACGCATTTAAATCAGTGCAATATCGTTGCCACAAATCCAAATATCTATGGAATGGACATTGTCGACAACCGCGTCAAGAAAATCCTTTCTACCTTACAAAATCCTCTCGAAACTTCCACTGCGTTGAAGAATGGGGCACTATTCAATCTTCAAGATAAACTAAGATTAAAACAGATTGAACAGCAGCTTTTCCTGAATCGATTGGAGCGTGAAAGAGAAGACAAAGCTTTGCGGCTGGCAATTGCAGAGCGGCGACAGAGATCAGCTTTGTTGCTTCAGCAGCAAGAAGCAGCAGCAATACTTACTGACCAGAAACGTCAACAAACACTAAATGCGCTTTTGGCCCTTCGTTCTCAGAGAGCACCTCTTCTTTAACCATTTTAGTTTCCATTAACAGCACGAAGCAATTTTTACATTATATACATTCTTTCAAGATGGGATGAATGCCAATAGTATTTTTTACAGTGGTAGTGGTAGTGCACACTGTGACGTACTAGTACGTAGTACTACTACTAGTAGTTAGTGTTCAGCACCATAGTGGATCAAGCAGGTACAAGAAGATTGGGTTATGTATGTTCTATTGTTGACAGAAATGATGTTCCAATGTAGGATTCTAGTGGTTTCAGTGATTCTAGGGGTGTTCTGGAGGAAATGCTAATTCTATCGAAATCCAGATGAAAGAGTGACTGAAGGAGCATCTTGGAACTTTCTACATCGACCTTCCTGAACTTGTGTATGAATTGTCATTCAGGTACTACATACGTTAGCATCGTACTAGTAATCGATAACACCCAAAATTCAAACGAAAGATCTCATAATTATGCGAGAAATGGGCGTCTGTGAAGGTTTAAGGTACAAATCGCATGACATCACCTAGATACTCAAAAAGATAACGGCGAGGAAGAAATTCATTAAAAGTATCCAAATGGTGTGACTCATGGCATATCTCTTCTTGAGATCGCCATGCCGGATGATATTGCAATAGAAATGACGCCAGCACCTGGTGATGTGATTGACGATGTCGATGATGAAATATCCTTCGAGTGGACGGTTGCAACTATCGCACAAAGCATCGCATTATTTTTGCTAGCTGGAGTGGCGGAAATTTTAGGTGGCTGGATGGTCTGGTAAGCATATCTCATTGTTTCCACGACGCAACTTTTCTTCATTTCCTTTAGATAGATTGCTAACATTTGAACCGGATCCACTCCTTCAAAAATATACTAGGATGTCCATCCGGGGTAACGGCAAAGATGAGAAGAAACCCTGGTGGTTTGCGGTCCTTGGAAGCTTCRTCTTAATCTTGTATGGATTCATTCCGTGTTTTCAGCCGACATCGAACTTCGGTCGTATATATGCAGTATATGGTGGAGTTTTCATTGTAATGAGCTACTTCTTTGGCTGGGTACTAGACGGAGCCCGACCTGACAACGGAGACGTTACAGGTGGTTTTATCGCTATTATCGGCGTCTCTATTGCATATTTTTGGCCTCGTTCATGACGGCGTCGCGACATGATGTCTCAACAGATTGTGMTATTAATATGCGTTCCAACGAATGATTTCACTGCTGCAAAGATTCAAGATCGACTAATTGATGTGAAATGCAAAGCGTTTCTATGATGAGATTCACTTTCATATTTCAATTGCGAGCGCCAAACAGGAATTACCGCTTTCAAGCCACTGACAAAGAATCTAGAAAACGATACGAATTCATTCGAGAGAAGGATTTTGGATACCAAAACGATATTTGGCAGGGGGAAAGTGACAGCCCTCGCTCAATAAGGACTTGATTACCTGATTTTTCAACTCAAATAAGGGTGCACAGCAGCTGGAATTACTGGTAATTGAAAATTGTGTATCATCATAACTAGATGCATTATWATATAATTGTTTCGTCGTACTACTCATTGTATTCACYACTCCGATGCTGTGTCTACTTCAACTGARCAATAGTAGATTCAAGATGGCTTGGATTCGCACCCCTGTCCAYRCAGCAGGCATTTCATAGGTACGAACCAAGATCATGCGAAATAAGTGGCATTGCAGAMACACGATTGAAASAATCATTTAGCGAAGACATTAGAAATGAGAGGTTGCCCGACGTGAAAAAGTTTTTGAATTAGCAGTAGAATAAACTTACATGAGTCGTTCCACAACTAGACCTCCCTTGATGAAGATCTACYCGTTGGAATTTTGCATTGGTGAGATGTCATGGAAAAAAGGTAAGAAAACACGTCCGTTAGATACATCATACATGCAGCTCGTGGCGACACCATCGCTAGCGCTAGCGAAAAGCACTTGCACACATATTTGGACAGAMAATCTTGATCAAATTGAGAACGAGGTGAATCCAAAGGAAAATCAAAACGATCTTACAAAAGTTGGCATAGCGCTAACGCTGTACTGTTGAGCAGTGTCGGGATTTTCGTCTACGTCTACCTTGAGAAACATCACATCATCGTGCGTGCTGCTCATTTCCTTGAACAACGGTGCAATCATTTGGCACGGACCACACCAGCTTAATTGCGTTTGAATCAGATTAAACGAGCAAAATATAATTTGAAAGACAAAGCAAAAAATAACGTGTTAGGAAGCACTTCGTATTGTTGAACCTCTTCGGGATGGTTCTGGTGTGGTGCCCGCTGTTGTGTCCTCAAAGATGAGATGCATCAGTGCCAAAATGAATGATCCAGAAACGTACGTTGCTGTAAAGTCGATCACGACTAATTGTCCAGCGCTTCCAGCTYTCAAGAGCAAAGATTTGACCTCATCGAGCGTCTTGGGCTCGWGCAACTCCCCCCCACGCAGACCGGCAGCAGCATTGAAGGCAGCAGAGTTTTTCGCAAGTTTTTTTTCCGGAACCCCAAAGACGGYGCCAGTGCTACCCGCGCTGTTGCACGACGAGCCAGAGGTTTTGCTGGGGCACACCGTGGGATTCGACGGSGACGGCGACATGGATCCGTGTGTTCCTTTGAAGACGGAAACGARGCAGAGGACCGCTAGCAATTTTTGGATTGGTGACGATGGACGGGGACTCAAAAACATCATATTGCTGTTTTGGGGTACAATGTGTTCAAAGTGTTGCAGTTCCGAGTGACGAAAAGATTGTTTGATGAGTCAACTTTGACATCAAAGCACAGCACGATTTCAAAATTWTCATGCTGCTAATTGCAAGTGCCATTGATGGAATTGAGTCAAACAACGAATACGGTACTGTTCATCGTTATCCGACAGCCAATACCATGTCATCCCAATGAGTTTTTCTCACTTCGTTGCATTTAATATACTTTGGTCTCTATCTCGGTTGGGTTCGCAGAAGATCGTGTTCTGCTACCGTACAGGTAACGCACACAACTTACTTTAAGCTAGCTGTTATGAAGGCAAAAGAAATTCAAACACGACAGAATTGAACTCGTTACTATCGATCTGTATTCAAACGACARCCGGGTTGGCGATTAGTTTCTTGCGTATCTTCGTATCTTGCTTGCACGGTGTGTGTAGAGACGATGCAATTAGTTTGCTAGATGTGTCCTGGKTCCTTTCTGATCCAGTACGGTACTCGTATTTTGCGGCACGTTTCATCGAAAAATTCCAACTAGAGGTATCATACCGTACGAAGATTCTGTACCGTAGCGTAGGAGACGACAGTACCTGGTACGGTAATTGTCGTTATTGAGTCACCTTGTCAAACGTCAAGCATGCATCTTGATATGCCGTACAATATCGTAGGTTTGCTCTCGTAGTTTTTCCCTGTCCATCGTACCTGTACCATGGGTATTTTTGACGCGTTGCAAARAATCGATCCAATGATCGTTCGAGATCGGATAATGAGTGTTATTGAGTATCATACGTACCGTACGTACCGTATCGTATCAAAATATGTGTGATACCATACCGTACGTACGTATGTTTTGAGTCATGCAAAATAGGTGCGCGGAACGAATGCGTTGSGGTTATTTTAAAGATTTTCCCCGTGAACTGAGAACATCAGTCGCAGGTAAAATTGCCGTTATTTTATTGACCGTGTTGTTCTTCGACAAGCGAATCTCTGGCACTCTACAGTCACAAACTAAACAAAAGTCGTCGAAGCGTGTCGACGACGAAAGCA